>JAGDFM010000602.1:0-15643 GCA_019155715.1 Phytophthora pseudosyringae
TTCTGTTAACCTACGGCTCTGAGAGCCTCTGTAGGCTATCCTATAGCTAGTCCTATATCTATATACAAATATCAAATGTGAACAGATCTCTGTGGGAGATCCTGGACCTGACTCTATAGAGACCGAGAATACGATCGGTCCCTACTAAGTGCGGATAAGAGATGGGTACAGAACCTAATCAAAACCGTCGGCTGGCAGCCGAGAACCCTGTCACTAATTCCTCCTAGTCACTCGGTCGCGGGAAATGTGATTGGCCAATCAGAACCCGTAGACGCTTTTCACCGAACGGTTCAGCGGCGGTTGCTTGGCCACTGAGGTGGTCACGGCGCGGTCAAAACCCAACGCCACAGTCGCCTCCAGCCCTACATTCCGGCGGTGATTCCTGAACCGGACGCCCTGCACCCTCGGTAGCCGCGTAGTCGGACGACCTTACTGACGTCGCTGGTGCCGAGTTGACAAAAGCCCTTGCCTCGCACGCGAGGACGTCGCCACGCGTGGATCTCTGCAGCAGCCGTGCGCGCCCGCGCAGACTCAGCGAGGTTCTGAGCCTCCATCGCTTCGTCCCTCGCGTGATCAGCCTCATGCATTATCAGCGCTCCAATACGTCGGTCGCCCGGTGCCATGCGGTGCTGCGGCAGCCGCAGCCGGTTCAGTACTGTCGTGATGACTCGGCTCCACTTGTTGACGCATCGGGTGCGCAGCGCTGGGTTGTGGGGCGGCTTGTAGACCATGATACGCGCGTGAATCGCGAGGCACATCCTCGCGATACGACCGATAGCGTCCGTACGTGTGCGCATCGTCGACAGGCGCCCGAGAAGCATTACCTGGTGCATTGGCTTAGACACTCGCCGGCCGATGATACATGGGAGCCGCGTAGCCGCCTCCTTGAGGACATCCCAGATGTCGTGAGCGACTACGAGGCTGCGCTCGCGTAGGTGACCACGACGCCTTTTGCCACGCTCCTGGTTGCGTAAACGACCTCGCGAACGACTTTTCGAGCGACTGCGTTGACGATCTCCACCTCGCGAGTCGCGGTGCGGACTACTGCGACAAGCCGCCTCCGCAAGATCACCCCAAGCTCAATCGAAGCGCCCAATCCACCGACGTTTGTCCACGCTCAGCGACCAGCGACTCAACTGGCGCTCCCATTCCTCGCGCGTCGGTCTTGGTTGATCTTCTCCGCAATTCCGGCAGCCCTCGACCATGTGCACTAGCACAACGGCCACTCGCGCTGTTGCAACTCACACACAGGCGCGTGAAGGTCCCCAATAGCGTGCGCGCTCTGCGTGGCTCCTGCAAGGCCGTGAAAGACAGGTTTTCACGGCGAGCGGCGTTCCAGCGGCGAATGAAGGCACGCCGCGACCGCTGCAAAGCGTCGAGTGTGAACGCGTGGGTGGTTGCCTTGCCCCGGATCGCGCGGTACCGCCTGAAGTAATCCTTCATGACGACGAGGTCTTCGGTTGTTTCGGCGCCGTCGACGTTGTGCAGCTCCCACGGCTTGAGGTCGTCCTTCATGGCGAAGTACGCCGACGAACTGGACGACGCGGCGCCAGTTCCCGTTGTCGTCGACATCGTGGATTGAGCGCTGGCGGAAGCACCACGCGAGGTCGTCGGACAGTCCGTAGCTTGGTCACATTCTCTCTGCGACGGCACTCACGCGGGTGTGAGTGCAGCTTTGAGAGGAGGGTGATGTAACGGCTGTTTGAAGTTACATATGTAGGTAGATCTTTATAATTAAAGATACAAAGTAGATACAAAGCGCACGACTAGCGTGTGCTTCGTGTATCCCTGTCATTGGTTGAAACTGAGGATCCATTTCAACCAATCAGACGACAGTTTACATTTGGGTGGCCCCAACGGCCGCTAACATAATAAATCAGAGTTCAATTTGACCCAAAGCTCATACTTAGACTCAGTCTCTTGAGTCTCACGCGCTTCCTCGCAGTCTATAGTGTACGCTAGATAACGGACACACCTGGCCCGTTATAGCCGCCATGAGCGATACATCGGAGAGGTGGGCTGCGATTTCACTGGTGCCTGTATATGAGAGTCGTCGAAATACTGCGTACTGTCGGTGCATCGGAAGATCCCACGCTTGGTCTTAGGAGTCTTAGGCAGTGGAATTCTAGACGGGTCCTCGCCAAGTTCCGATTATCTGTACGGACCACTGACTTTCGGCGCCGGAGCCTTTTCTTCGTCGAGTTGCGAATCTTCGACAGCTCGACGTGATTTCGGCACTTGCGCTTTTACTCCATCTTGAACTTCGAACAATTCGTGCAGCTTGCGCTTCCACTTCATCAGTTCGATACCCACGGCGCGTGCGTTCCAGTCGGCTAGCATTAGCTTGCTCGGCCGGCTGGTGCACTTCTAGCCCATCGCTTAGAGGAGCAGGACTGTGTCCTCGGCGAGTTGATCGATCGTCAGGCTATTGACTGGCAGGGTCAATTACTCGTCGAGTACGGACCACTTGGCTTGGCACATCATCGCTGGCTTGAACATCTTGACCTACTTGCTCTCGACTATCATGTCTCCGACGAGTCGGCCTAAACCTCGGTTAGCCTGCGGCGTCTCGACATTCTTCGTGGACCGTAGGGATAGCTGTGGCCGATCCCCTGGCTCACATCTTGAACGTCTTCGACATCCTCGCTGAGTTCCGCCGCAAGGTTTCGCTCGCTGGGTCGAGGGTTCTGACATGCAGCGACAATCTTCAACTTCTTCGCGCGATCCGGCGGTCGTCTTGACGACACCGCACACCTCGCTATCCCATCCCATGTTTCTTCTTCATCATCATTTTCTCCCCCCCCTTCAGGGCCTTCAGCATCGAACTCGTCGAACTGGACGATCCGTGCCACTTCTGCATCCGCGCTGGCGACACTGGATCTCGTCGAGTCCGGCGCAGCGAGCGGCGATCCACCGACCGTCGCCGGACTTGCATCGCCCAGACTGGTCGATCTCTTGGCCATCTGCTCTCACGTGTTGCTCGAACTTGGTTGCTTGGTACCTACGAAAACAAAGCATACCCTGAATCCCGGGTCGCGGCACCCGTTGTGGTGTTGCAATTCATAGAAAACGTCGTTAATGCGGCTTCCACACAACAACTCAACAATTCGCTGAGTCAGGCCGGCGATGTTGGCCAGTGCGTTGGGTGCGATCCCTTCGCGGTTAGGTCCAGTCGGGTTCTATTGCTGCTCCGCCCTCGTGGAGCACCGCACAACCAAGCTTAATCCCTCCGGAAACCCGCTGAGCTAGCGATCCCCGTTCCACAAACCCTGTGACCTTACACCAAAGGATGGACGTCGGCGCGTGGGCGCTTTTCCAGGTCACCGAGAGCACTGTACGCCCGACTAGGAGAATGACGGTGTCCTCGGCTGAGGCCCACCGGCTCGTCGAGTCGACCAGACTTGGTCTTCGCTGGTAGCTGCAGCGGTCTGTGCCCTTCCCCGGGCCGACCTTGATCTCTTGGTGCTACCAGGCCGATTCTCCTACAACCTATGCCTGTCGGGGAACGACGGCAGGCATAATCCAGCCCATGCAGGGACTTACTGGAAAAGTGTACACTTGTCTTGGACTTAGAAAATTCTGCTCTGTTAGTTATGTGTCTGTGTCTTCGAGGAGTCCCTTCGGACTCTTCCCTTTGGTTTCCTACAAGATCCTATACAAATATCTAACGAAATGGAGTGGTTACAGATCTTCAAGCGACCCTTCGCTGAGCCTGGATTTAATCTCACCGGGTCAAATAACCTTACGCGCTGAGTCGGATTCTCGCTGAGTCGCGCCTTCACCAAGTCGGATCGCAGTTAGCTGCGTCGAGCTTACACCGAGTCGAACCGGGTGTACCCAAGTGCCTTGATTAGGCTGCCTACGGTGGGCGCCCAAAAGTTGTGTTTCCATACACCACAGATACAAAGTCGCTCGCCCGAGAGTAGGACCGCGTCCATCGCGAGCTCAACCTCCCGGGCCCAGAAGTGAAAATTCTCACTTTCCTTCCCGTCGTAGGCCTGGACCTTCAGCCTCAAGGGCTTTGGCTGGGCCGGACTCAGCGCAGCCTGAGGAGGCTGTGACCACTGGGCCTGAGCGATGAGCCTACGCTTGTAGATGTCGAGCGCATTCACGCGCTCGGCCTGCTTGGGCGGCGGTGTAGCCGCCAAGCTTCGGAAGGCATCCGTTCCAAAGATACCCGCCATCTTCTGGGCCGACTCAACTGAGAGTCGGTCAAATGACGAAACTCTCTTCGATCCATGGTGGTTCACTTTCATAGAGACACCCAGAGGATTCCAGGTAGCCCAATCCACCAGCGTACGTGTCGGATTGACTACAAGTGCTACCAAGTGTGACGGGCTGTCACACAAGCACGTTACACAAAGGAAGTGTGTACTTCGGAGTTTATATAAACTCCCAGTGAACGACAGCTCACTTAGCTGAAGGGAACTGGTACCCAAAGATAAGGTAAAAGTAAGACTGAATATATTTATATGGCTGTAGTTTGGTCTGCAATACAAACTACCGGATACCTTTAATGAAACCTATATAAATGTCCCCAGAGCCATGATTGAGTGGCTCTCAGGACCCATGAAATATGTAGCCATGTAAAAGTGATATGATTACTTTCGGGAGGGTACCGTATTCCTTATGTCAGAAGCGGTGCCCATGTGCATCAAACCCTTTCAGAAATGATCATACCGCCTATGACATGTGATCCGTAAAAAGTGTTCGAACTTAACCGACTAGAGACAATTTAATGTGTCACACATTAAAGCACTTTTTTGTGGTCATGGTTCTGGATGTGCGTACCAAGTGAATCCACAAATACGAGTGTCATTTGTGATCCTTCAACGCTGAGATTACCTCCGCCCGGGACGCTGGGTGGTCACTTGGTGAAGGTTATATGGTCAGGTTGACGACCGACCTCGTGAATGTAGGGGTGAAGGTGGCCGCACTGCGGTGAGGCTTTTGTTATGCATTTCGTTCAGTTTCTTCTTGACTGTCTACTAATCTATCTACCACGTCGTCTGTGTCTTTGTGTACATCGCTGGCTATCTCTCTAAGTTCACCAGCCCATCAACTACAGCATTGATGGAGTCCTGCATGTCCGGAAGCTCGGCCATCTCTGCCGCGTCGCCGCCATGCACAGAGAGCCCGCACTTGTGAAACCCTGCTTTTATCATTGCTGCCGGTATGTCATTCCATGCGTCGCTAATCCAACTCGTAACCGTAACTCTGTTTGGGGCTGTCATTGAAAACGAAGCGGCATCTTCGCCACCTTGGTACGCTGCCAACTGCTGCTGTAAAACTTGACCCAGTGACGGCGTAGGCGATCTTTGACGGGCTTTATCCACACGGTGTCGGCCGGCTGGCACAACCAGGTGAGGCCTGGAGGAACTTTCACCAGAACAATGTTGAGCTCCCGCGCGTAGGCTTCTGCTTCGTCGACCCAGTGTCCGCTGAAGTCGTCAAGTAGAAGCATCACCGGCTCACAAAGTGGTGTACGGGTGCCAAAATGGTAGCGTAGAAACTCTACCGTCATCCCCCCTGTCCACCATGCATTCTGATTACCGTGAATCTGGACGCTGTGCTGGGTTTGAAGACCTTGAACTTCCGCCCAGACACGCCGCCCAAAACCGTGCCGCACCAACTTAATCTCGACGCGCACCGCTGGCACCTTAGACGGCGCCGATTTCATAACGATGAACAGCGGGTACTTCTTGCCATGACTGTCTCCAAGCAGCATGGCTGTCATGCGCTCTTTTTCATTCTTACCGCATTTACCCACGGAACCAGTCCCTGAGATGGTTTTGCGCGGAAGCAGCTCAAAAAATACGGCAGTTTGGTCAGCATTGTAGATTTTCTTGATGCCTTCTATAGCAGCCTTGACAGCCACTTGCGTTGCAAATGCCTTAGCCTTCTCGATGGCTTCGGCAGGTGTGACTTGTCCCTGATGAGTCTTCGCGCGAAACGAGAGTCGATGGCGTCTCATAAAACCACGCTGCCACTGCCACGACGCCGCAAACTGACTGCGTGAAAGTCCCCGCTGTTTGGCTAGCTGAATAGCGTGCAAAGTAAGCATAGAAGACGACACGGGTATGCCTTCCCGCCGAAAATCGTTTATCCATTTTACAATGGCCAGCTCAACTTCTTGGGGGAGTGTCACTCCGAGCCCTGGCGAGCGGACTCGCTGTAGTGTTGTCACCGTGGCTGAACTGGCGCAACGTTGAATGTGTTCACGCTGGAGGCTCCAGTTGTTGATCAGCTTTCTGGTGGAGCAGCTCGGTGTGTGTCTTCAACAGCTGGGAAGAACCGAGCGACTGTGGAGGAGATACTGCCAGTTTTCGTGTAGTGCTCGAGTACCGTCATCTTGAACCGGTACGTGTACGGCGTACGAAACCACTTGTTAGGCTGTCTTCCCCCTCCTTTGATGCGCGAGCGTCCAGTGCGTGGTCCCATGGTGCGTGATGGAGAATGAGCGTCCAGCACGCAAGAGCTGGTTGGTTCCTAGCTTATCGTCGTAGCTTAGTGGTTTTTTCCAGTTCTCGTAAAAACGCATGTGTATTTTTACGCCCTTAAAAATGCCACATCGCTTATGACATGCCACCGCTCTGACATGAGGAATACGGTAATCATATTACCCGAGTGTAACCCCCGTTACACACATCGACTTCAAGCCTGGTTCGGTGTTGGCTTTTGATACTCTCAATTAGGGGTCCGGCTAATTCGTGTTTATATCAAAAGAACACACACTATAAATCCCTTTATCAGCCTAGACATAGAAAATAGCCGCGATATAGGAGAAAGCAGTCGAAATGACCTGACAGAAATATCTGCTAATGTAAAAAACAAAGTGACCAGCCCCAAATTGTACTGTAACTTCGAAAAAAATATTTCACGGACGGTCTATTCCGCAGGGTGAGATGTACCCATTGTTCACTCCGACGACATCGACTGCCAGAAAAATGTTTTTGTCTGCAGCCTCGCTACTCCCGTCTGACTGAATATACTGCATCGGGTGGTGAGTTCCATCAACACTTGAAGAAAGCCTGCCGGGTGATCTTGCGAGATGCTCAAAAGTGCGCTATTGGACCGATTCATATACCTCAGCCTCAAACTCAAAGTGAGGAATAGCGATGGAAAAGAAAAGGGCTGGAAAAGACCTGAGAGTCAAAAGTAACGACAACTCGCCTTATCGTCCCACAGCTGATAACACGGTACGCCAATCTGGGCAGCTACTTGTCCTTCAAGTCCCTACTACAAGTCCATACCGCGTGGCGTTCGGTCGGCACGCAGGTATGTGGATACCACAACATTTCTACAGTGGCTTGCATTTACGCTTCAACGGTTTATGATCATTTGAGCTGCTATCGCGTTGAAAGCATGTCGGACTAGCAGTTCCCATACGACAAGGTAGTCACAGCTGATAGAAGAGCCTCGATTTCCTAACTGCAGCTACGAAAGGTACAGTCTGTAGAAGAGCCTCGTTCTCCTAACTGCTACGGGGTATGAGATCGAGCATACCACTCACCTGATCTTGGGTGGCGTATGTTGGTGAGAGGGGCAGCGCCGCACCGAGCAAGCAGGAGGCAGAGCCAGGAGTTCACAACCTCCTGGGGCAGCATTGCGGCCATCACCTCGAGTCAACGTCGTGCCGCGTCGCATTTTGAGCTAGTCTAGGGAGAGGCACCCACGTCAGCACCACGCCCTTCCTACGCATCGTCACACGCTGAAGCCCCAACGGCCTGCATCCATTGACAAGACTGCGCTGAATCCATTCCGAAACGCGAAGCTGGTGACGAAGTCTGATGAACACCGACCAGGTTTTGTTGGGTTGTGCTCCGACAATATATTTGCTGCGTCAAGGCCAGCTCGGGCGAAACCAAAGAGAAGTGTAGGGGTTCCTGCATGTGACCGCCAAAAGCTAAACGGAGCCAGCTTGTTGGACAACGTCAGCAGCTCAGGTTCATCACACAATACACGTACCGTCATAGTGGGGAGGCTACACGAAGCTCGTTGAATCTGTTTGGAGAGTAACGTGGCCGTAGCTCGTTTGGTCGAAGATGACTCGCTTCATGCCGGTGACGAAGGATTCTTGGAAGGGCATGTCTCACCTTCGCGCACGACACGGGTACTAAAGGCGTGACCAGTCTGCGCGAAGGGTCCCCTTCGGAAATGCTCGCTGGGATCGTCCTTAGCTGACCATGACTGGAATCGGATGTGGCGTTTTGCTCCGAGTTGAATGCACGTCCGCCTTACACGAGGGCCTTCGCCGTCCAGAGCGTGTGCTGGCAAAGTCCGAGCGAGAACGTGAATCAAAAGCGAACTGCTACGTGATTATCCTACAGCGCTTCTGCGCGTTGCCGCGGAACGACCTCTTGCGGAGATCTCCAGTCAGTGGAGTGGAACTCGGTTGCAAGGGAACAGGAAGCAGCTGAAGTTACCGAGGCCGCAGCCAGCGAACGAACCTTCAGATCAGAAACCCGTCGTTCTGATGCAGGGAACCGGCCGTCGCCCCCGACGACGGCTTGCAGACATCGGGAACGAGGCAGGATAGCGCAGAGTCATTAGCGACAATAATTGTTGCTGGGAAACCGATTGTTTAAAGTAGATTGATTGTGTTCTGCACGCTTCCAGTGGACATACCCGTCAAAAAGTGCGAAGGAGCCGGAAGGGTCTCGGAAACTGCTGGAAATTTAGAAGCTAAGGACCGGTTGTGTGGTGATACCTAGCCGGGTTGTCGCGCACAGTTGAAATCGCCATGAGGGACGCACGCGATCAGACCCAGCTCGGCCCGGACGAGGACAAAGATCCAGCCATGGAGCAAGTGCACGCGGCGTGGCTCGCGGCCGGCGCCAACGGAGACGACGCAGCCATGAGGCATCTACGCGCGCAGCACCCGCAATGGCTCGACCTCCAACGGGTCCGTGATACGTGTCGTCGAGGATTTGTTTGCACACCTTGAGGCTTGTCAACTCCCAAACTCCAAAGCCGTCCAACTGCTCTAGGCGTCAAGCTGGGGGACCTTCTCAGTTGACAGTGGACCCTTGTCTGACAGTTTCGGTGTGTCGTTGTGTCGGACTTGAAGCTCGTCGGGGTAGCGGCAGGCACCACGTCTGGCTCCCCAGCTCTGGACCAGCGCCAATTCTGCGGCTGGGAGGACTTCCACCTGCCAACAATTGGCGCCTCGGCACTGCTCACGGCGGCGTGGGATGGC
Source organism: Phytophthora pseudosyringae (assembly GCA_019155715.1). Taxonomy (NCBI): domain Eukaryota; phylum Oomycota; class Peronosporomycetes; order Peronosporales; family Peronosporaceae; genus Phytophthora; species Phytophthora pseudosyringae. The sequence continues at coordinate 9,200 of JAGDFM010000602.1, forward strand.
TGCGTCGGGATCGTTGCGCTGCTCCTGGAAGCTGGACAGGACCCCGACGCCAGCGACAACGGAGGACTCACGGCGATCATGGTGGCCATCTTGCGCTACAACGTCGTGGTCATGCGCTGCGTCTTTCGCAACGGGGACGCGATCCGTCGGAACTTGGTCGTCGATGTACGTGGTGTGGTCGCTACGTCACCAACGGAAGCCAGGAGCGATCTTGACGCTTCGTCCATGTGTGATGCCGTGAGAAATTCCTCAGTGCCGAGAAGAGGAGAGCGAACTGCTGCACAACATTCTCGCGATAACCGAGCTGTTGCTGCGCTTCGGCGGGGACGTAAGTTTACGGAACCAGGTGCGGCACTTTGGTGTTGTGGGTCTGCTCCAGCGACCTCGGCTTGAGCTCTTGATCCGTCGATATATAGCTGAGTGCGTTCTGTGTTCAGGACGGGTCCAGCGCACTCCACTACGCTGCGAACAGCGACGCATTCGTCGTCGCCAAGTTTTTGCTTGACGCCGGCGCGGATATCGACGCGCAAGACCAGGTAAGACGCAGCTTCGGCTTTAGATTCCATCCAAAACGTTGCGCCACGCTGACACTCGCATGAATTTCGTCGTTGCACCCGTCCGTATCAGAACGGGAAGACGCCGCTGCACCAGTGTATCCGTGAAAAAAGTCTGCTCGTGGCCAACTTGCTGGTATCGCGTGGCGCGCAAATTGATATCGAAGATGCCAACAGCGGAACGCCGCTGACGCTCGCACTACAGCGACAGAACGCGACCATGCTGCAGATCATCCTGAACCAGCACCACGTGGTGGCCACATACGAGCGAAGAGATTTTGCTGCTAGCGTGCTTCTCCGTGCCGTGGAGACTGAGGTCGAAGAGGCTGTACGCCTGGTTGTCGAGGGGGGATACTCACCCGTGACGGTCCGTAATCTAGCGGGGGAGACGCCACTGCACCGTGCAATCATGAAACGAAATTCGCAGCTGATGGAGCTCTTGATGACATTGGACCCTGCCGGTGGTACCTTAACGGCGGTCACAGAGCGTGGCGACGCGCCTGCCCACTACGCAGCGTGCTACGGATCGGCCTGCGAGCTGGAAGCTCTGCTCCGCCGTCTCGCGGCCGAGTTCGGGGACTTGGGAGCACTCGGCGTCGAGGCCAATCCGATCAACGACACAAATGACGCGGGCTCAACTTGTTTGTATCTTGCTGGAACGCGCCCTGGCCGCCTCCAGGAAGAGCGAGACGCTATCGCACGACTTCTTCTGCAGCACGGGGCGCGGTTATTCCGTCGCGACGCCATCGTGACTCGCTCGGGGTCGTCTGAGCAAATCATTCTTCACGAGCAAGTGCGTCGCGGAATGGCAGGGTGGGTGCTTGAAGCGAGCGGCCGTGGCAGCGATAGCGTGGACGGCGATGACGACCAAGACAGAAGAATCGAAGCTCAAGCCAGTGACACCTTGCTAGCAGAGCTCTGTGTGGAGTGGGTAGCCGGCGTGTCCTCCCTGCCGTCACCTTCGTCCTCGGTAGTCGGGGAGCGCCATCCAAAGTGGCCGGACTTCGCTGCCGTGCTGCACGTTGTGGTCTCGGTCGGCTTCGCGCTCGAGTTCATGCCGCTATTGCTGGAACTACCGCTGCGTCGCTCTGGGATCCCTGCTCTGCTTCGTCGACTGGAACGCTTCTCGAGATTCCCTCGCGCGCATGCGTTGCTGCTCCAGCTCCACGTCGAGCTGTCGGAGGCTCTCGCGGCATCGGAGACCTAGGCAGCTACCTCGTGTTTTTTCTTCTTCGGATTTGTTGGACGTCGACTCTTCGTGTAAGCTCGAGGGTGCGGGAATCAATGGCACTCACAGTCGAATGAAACGCGAAAGTAGCGTTAGCCGCAGTGTTTTTCGCGATGGAGACAGTACAGGACAACCGCGTGGCTCGCGTGAGACTTCGACGGACCACTGAGGGACCCTCAGCTCTTTCTGCGGCGTTGCTCCTTCTGACGCCAGTAACGACGACAGGCTGTACATGCTCTTGGATGTTTGCTGGGCTTCGGTACAACTAGCAGAGTTGGGGCCCCTTCCAGTCAACACCAGCCATATACTCGTTGCCTTGGTCAGCGCTGCGCAACAAGAGCTGAAGACGTGCAGAGCTGGTCGTCGACGCCAACTGCACGCCTGCGAGTCAGCGTCGCAGCTGTACGTGCAGTTGAAAGTGATGTGGAGGATCAAAACTCGGCCGAGGAGGAAGCGCAGCACGCAAACGCTCAGTTGCAGACTTCGGCACGTTAGCAGCCCGTGACGCACTGGTTGATTCCAACGCAAGAAGGGAGCTTCCCGTTCCAGGCGTGTAAAACCTCGGCATTGGCTCCAATGACGCTCTCCAGCGTCCGACCGCCCGTGTGGCTCGTGGTCGACAGCAGCTTCATCTCGTTTCACGGCGACCTGCAAGAGCTTCACCCAGGGTTGAAGGCATCGCTGTGCAACGGGAACTTGGCCACGCACGCGCCGATTTCGCTCGGGAACACCACCACCACGCGCTTCACCGGCATCCCCGCGTGAAAAATACCCACACCGCCGCCGGAAGCGTGCGCACACGCCCTCTGAAGGCAGGGAAGTCACCGTCGCACAGGATCCGGCAGCGATGCTTGTACTTGGTCACGGTGAGATGCAAATCGATGTTCATGCTGCAGCTGGCTGATCGGCTGCGTGAACACGTAACGCCCTCAAGCTCTTATTATAGTGACTACGCTGGCGCAATGCAAGAAAAATATCAACGCAAATAAGGTCACAACAACGTCACTTGCCGCTCAGAGCGGCTGGACATTAGGTGTTACCGAGAGGAATTGACCAGCTGCTGCGCGACTTCTGCTTTTCGGTGCTTGTACGTCCTGATCTGAGCAGGAAGAGCATCAAGATGTCTATCGGCTTTGGGTTTTCGCATTGGAAATATTCGACGAGATCGGGAACAGCCTTATGGCAATCGCCAACGCAAGAGTGACCACCTCATCGGGGATACTCCACCGCTCTCGATGCTGATGTCGAACGCCATTGGAAAGACTTGACAGGCGTGTCGTCTCAGCAAGATTGGTTAATACAGCAAACGTCCGAGCTTTCCTGGAATCGAGTGCGATGGCTTCACGTGTCCCCGACAGAACTTCCAAGGGCTCAGCATGGAGCTCAACCAGTAGCAAGTACTCACCAGCCGCTCTTGCAAAGCTCTCCCGTTGATGTAGCACAGCGAACACGGCAGTGATGGAAGCACGGCCGAGAAGTCCAAGCCAAACTGTCTTCGATGTTCGACCGTGCTGCGAGGGCTGGCAAGGAGGAGACCCAGGCGACCCATTCTTATAGAGGTCCGTAATCAAGAAGCTGTATGATCAAGTACCCACGTCGTTGCCATCTTCGTCGTAGTACCATACCGCTCCTACATGCTGGTGAAGGGAGGCTTGTGTGAAGCTTGCATCGGAAAACACAGTCAGAAAAGCCCGCCGGGGTTGATCGAATGGCGATTTAAAAAAATTGATCGCGTCGTCCTCGTGCAAGTCTCCAAAAATGCGTGGAGGCGCTGCAAAAGGGCGTATGGCCTGTGAAGGTCGTAATGTTGCTGCTTGTGGAGACTAGACTGGCATGCAGCTTCATCATCTCATCTGCAGATTTCACTTCACAATTGTCCGTTGCAGCGGCGTCTCGACTTTGGAACTGCCCATTGGGGGATACCCTCCAAGAGATGAACTGGTTCTTCGGCTCTGCACAAAATATGTTCTGCAAAATGCTGTATTTCCGGTGCTGCAGCGCGAAAGTCGCGCGTTGGCGTCTTCCTGGCACCACTTGAGACCAGCAAATTCGCCACACAAGTAGACAATCCTCGTCGATGCACTGGTGCAACAAAGTTTTGTCATTCTGTCGAGGCACAGACGCATGCGGAGAAACACGTCAAATTGGAGAGTAAGTGGAGAGCGAGTACGTCCGCCCTGTAACACCTGACCGTGAAGATTGACGAATGCTTCGAGCTCAAACTGAACTCCAGGAAGCAACGCCACACCTGATTGCGAGCATTCACGTCGGAGCCTAAGCGCAATAGAAGGCTCATGATGGACAGTACCTGTTGCTGCAGCTCGTCGTCTTCCTGTCGGCACAATTCAAGGACAGCGGGTAGTGCGCACTCGTCAGGTCCACCCAGCTTACGGCGATGAACATTAACCACGATGTTCCGACGGATCGCCATTTCGGATGACGTAGTGCATGAATGCGACGTTGTGGTGCAGCAGGGCCACCATGACCTCCATCGTTGCGAGTGCTCGGATCCTGGCCAGCTTTCAGCGGCATCTCCACGATAGTGCAGCACTCTGATGGCCATAAGAAGCGCCGACGCTCCGATTGCGGGCTACTGGAAGTACTTCCAAGTCCAGAATCGTCTTCGAGTCGGGGTGCACAACCACCAGATGACAGACAAGCACAGACTGGTCGACCATCGAAAATCACGCGTCGTGCACTTGGTTCAAGGGAATTTGGATCGCAAGTGGCTGAGACGGATGGCGCACGCTTCAATGTACCCCCACGCGCTGACACGAAGCCTTGGTTCTAAGTTTCAAGCAGTGCAAATGCACCTTCCCGGCCGAGCGCGCGATTTCAAAATGTGACTTGGATACTAGTCGCCGCAACAGCTAATATTGCGGCAGGTTTGTCTTCAATTGCCATCGGTTGGGGATAAGTGCTGGGCGTACCTGCTAAACTTATTTTTACTAAATTGAAATGACCACGCGAACGCTAAATAATGGCGGGGCTTGAAACACCATGTACTACCAAGGACGTTGGTGTGGTGTTAGTTGCTACGGGTGCGATGCAATCCTAATTCTTGTGGCTACGTCAGACAGCATCAGTAGTCGCGCCAGCTCTGTTTTTGTTAGTCGCAATGATTTGAGATACAGAATTGTAACTTCCGTTTTTGTTCACCAAACGCAGACGGGAGTCTCCAACTCCTCTGTCATTCCGTCACTTTTCACCTTCAGGGTCCAGGTCAACCAGCGCCTTGATAAACGATGAACTGTTTGTAGTATAGATCGGTGTAGTATCTGTTGCGTTACGTACATTCACAGATGCCTGTTTGTTTTTCCACAATAAAGCAAACCATATCTCGTCTACGGGTCCCGATGGAGCAGCAGCAGTAGCTTGGAGAAGACCATGACGTATCTGGCCAGACGCAACAGCGGTTTAAATCGTGAAAGGGGGGGAAGGGTACTGCGTCGCCAGCCTTACATGGACAAAATGAAGGCCAGTGCCGCCGTCAGCACGATCACGTAGCCCCACACGTGGCTCGTGGAGCCTGCGCGCCGCGCCGCCACCTTCGCCATCGTCGGTCGATCTCGTCGGACAGCTTCGAGGGTCTTGTATTTGAATTGGGGGTTCTCTTTGGAGACACGACGGTAGTGCGGGGGTGCACTCACTTTCGTCCGTTACGGTACGACGGCGTGGTGCTGCGGAAGTCTCTCCACACAGTAATAGTTGAATGGGCTCTGCTGGGTGGTGACGACACAATGGCATTTCGAGGCATTTACAACACACATCCTCTGCTACGCGACAGCCAGCTATACAATAAGTTAAGGCGGCGGCGGTGGTGTGGTCATCAGGAGGCGTCTCTTGCTGTTGCTAGTGCTGGCATGACGCCCGCCTCCTGCAGCAAGTCGGTGACGCGCCGCAGATGCGCCACCAGCCGCTCCATGGCCTCGAGGCTGCGCGCGGTGGCCCCGACCTGCTCCTCCAGCGTGCGCATGACGCGGCGCATGCGCTGAATCTCCTGCATCAGCTCGGAGCGCCGCGTCGACTGGACGCTCGCCAGCACGCTGCGGTCTGCCAGGAGGTGCCTCGCTCGGTGCGCGTGTGCGAGCAGCAGCCTGGCGGTCGCCGCGTCTGGCCTTTCATTGTCGGTGTGCGTGTGGTTGCGGGGTGCGGCCTGCTCGGCCGGCACCGTGAGCACGCGCTGGCCCTGAGGGGTCCACGCCTCCGCATCGCCGTGGAGCGGGCGCTGCCGTCGACGAGACGCACGCACCACGAGCGTGGCTTGTCGGCCTCGACTTCGACTGTGCTCTGGCACCATTGGCGAGGGATGACGAACAGGGCGAGGCTGAGCAGGCCGTGTGCGCCCAAGCAGGCGAGATTGGAAGTGCGCGACGGCCGAGGCGGCGTAATGGGATTTCCCCCAGCCTCAGGAGCTGTCAGTAAAGGCAGGTGGCAGACAATACGAGCCCGTGTCCGGGCGCTTGAGCGATAGCAACGGCTGTCACTAAAGCAGTGGTGCGCGCCAACTAGACAGCAACGGCAGACACGGCTCTTTCGTGCTTGAAGCGGGGGGGGGGGGGGGGGGGGGGGGGGGGGGGGGGGGGGGGGGGGGGGGGGGGGGGGGGGGGGGGGGGGGGGGGGGGGGGGGGGGGGGGGGGGGGGGGGGGGGGGGGGGGGTGG
>JAGDFM010000603.1:511-19332 GCA_019155715.1 Phytophthora pseudosyringae
GGTCGGCAATCAGAGGGGCCATGCACAGCAGTGGCTGCTTTGCCACGCCGTCGACCTCGTAGCAGGCAAAGACAGCCACGTAGTGTTCAGATGCATGGCTCCATCCGTCCAGGATGATCCCGAAGTGCTCGGGGATCTCTGCCGCTGTCAACCGCACCACCGCCAGCATAACCCCGTCCAAAACGATCACCAGCGTTTTGACACAAATCGGATCGAGGGTTGAGTAGCTACATAGTAATTAATGAACAATGAACAATGTTAGTAAAACACTAAAATAATGAAGCAATTGCCTTGGGTTTTGTCGAGCGTCCGCGTTCTCACAAAACGTGAGCGGCAGATTGTTCATCACGATCCACCGGATCCAGCCGTACCTGTTCTGAGAGGTACGGCGCACGTAGTGTGCCAACGACCCAGTCTCCGCGGTCGTGGCAGCCAGCATTTCTGCTTTGTACTCTGGGTGCTGCTGGCGGACGTGCTGCATCAGGTTAGACCAGCCGTTGCGGCGTACCTGCTTGCGCACCGTACCACAGCGTCACCTGTAGTACTCGATAATGACCTCGTCATTCTCGTCCCGGCAAGGCCGGAAGTAGAACTGCGAGACCTGCCTGGTCGAGAAAGTGGGTCGGATGATTCGGCTAGGGGCCAGCATTGCGAGAGGTGGAGACGGAGGGGATCTTGAGCGTGAAGGCGATTCAAAAGTGAGCTCCGACTAGTGCAGTGGTCGCTGGAAACGGCTCGCTATTAGCGAGCGAAGAATGAATGGACCAACAGACTACACTGTAATAAAAAATCTTATTGGTCGTAAAATCCGCGAAAATAAATATATTGTTAAACTTTATTGACAATAATTGTTTGACCAATGTATTTTTCGGTATGCCTGGCCGCGACAAAACGCGGAGGTGGATAGATTTTTGGTCTCTTCTTGATCCGTATTGCCCCGCTCGGCGAATGCCACTCCATCAGTACCACTCTGCGATCACCTTTGCTTAGAGATTCCTCCGTCACCTCTCCTCTCACTAGTCTTTTTGTTTTTGCCGCTACATACCAACGATCAAATCTGGGAGTACCAATTAGGGGGTTTCAAAGTACTCATTAATGAGCCTCATTTTTTACCAAAGATGAGCCGACGATGAGTTCAATAATGCCGCTGCCCCGTGGCGTTTAACGTCGAGAGTTGTTTTGTAAAGTGTAAAAAGGTCCGTAAAAACCGAAATATGAGATCAGCAACAACAAAAATAGTCCAACGATGCGTCTTCTGAGGCCCATTTTTGGACTCATCTTTGGCTCATTTTTGGTTAAAAAAATTAGGCTCATTTATGAGTACTTTGAAACCCCCTATTGATCCGTCGGCTGCCTTGTGACGACGTTTATGATGTTCATGCGAGTGGCTGCTCTGGTCCCCTGTGTTACCCCTCTCCAGCACATTGTAATATCCAGCATCCACTAATCCCAGTGTGTCCGCGAACCTGCGTAATTCACGTGCCCCGCTGTCCTCTCTCTGCTTGCCTCCGATTCTGACCAGGTCTTGATGGAGAACGCAGTTAGTATCCACCGCACACCACCATGGCCTCGTCCGGAAATACAATGTTCCTGTAGAATTTGACCCTCACCGCCGACTGCACCGGCGCGTATATATTGATGAAGATGAAGTCCTGCTCCCCGATGAACCCCTTTACCATCACCAGGTGCTCCGTTCAGTGTTCTAGTCCCCATGCCTCCGGATAAGTCACCGCCCCATACAGGTTTAATACAATCTCCACTCCCGCTCTCCTTTCATTTCCTGAGGACCAGTACGAGATTTTGCTCGCTGTTGTCCCCTTGAAACCCCACATCGCCACAAATTGCGCTCCTGCCTCTTCGTGATGTTGCGGTTCAGGTGTGTTTCCTGCAGAAACGTGATTTCTCGCTGTCCTCGTTGATCCTGATCCTTTAGACCCTGCAATTTGGCTCCTAGGTGCTGCATGTGTGAAGCTAATCCGCGTACGTTTACCATAGTTAGACCTATTTTGCTGTCCTGTTCGTGCTGCAACAGCGGTTTGTGCCCCATCCTCTGAATCGCCTGCTGTCTGCGCCTCGCTGCCGTGAGCCGCCTTCCTTGTCTTCTGAAATCGCTCCTGTCACTCCTCTCCTTTTCTTTGCCTGTCACCACTTCGTAAAAGTTCCTAAGTGGTATCTGCTTGTCTCTCCCTTCTTTCGCTTCCTTCAGCTTGTTTACTTCATCCACCATCACCTCCTCTAGCTTAGATGTCACCATTGATGTCTGCCGAGTCCAGCGTAGGGCTGGTAGTGATTGACCCGTGCTCTTGTTGCCACTCCCGCTGTCCTTCCCGCTGTCTTTTCGGTTTTCCCCATTGTGAGTATCCGCCCTCCCCATGTCCTAGTGGATGTCTCCGGCGTCCGGCCGTTAAGCTTGCAGAAGATGGATATTCCTATTGGAGTCCCTATGTGGATTCCTCCCATGCCTGTCTTCGCAGAAACAAGAGCTCTCCCGCTGTTACCTTCGCCTCCACTGGTCCTCCTATAGTTTCCTCCTTATGCGTTGCCGACTTGCCTTCCCTTACCAGTGTTTTCTCCTCTGTCGTCCCCCCGCCCACCTCGTCCTCCCCACTGCAGGCTCACTGTATTTGTCCCAGTACTACCACCGTCCTCCGAGCCGCGCTCTTGTCCCTCTTCCATCCATGCATTCTTCTTTGCATTCCGTCTGCAGGACCTGAGCTCAGCAGCAGCCATTTTCGCCGTCACACCTTCGCCATACGATATTGCATCTAGAGCCCAGCATCCGTCCTTTATCAGGATCTCGTTACGTTCCTTGATCAGGCTAACCGATTCCTCCGCGTAACAAGCATATCACTCCGCGTCGTACGTCACCGCTTGAAAGTGTTTGCCCGTCTCCTCCCATTGGAGTACCATGACTTGGGTCAATATTCCTACTGCTATGAGATCTTGCACGTGCTCATTTCTACCTGCGTTGAGAGTATTGTGACCGTTCCTGTCTCCACAAAATCGCCGTGTGCTGTTTGCACCTCCCTGTATACGTAATCTTGTAGCCGCACCGGTCTCTTCTCCGGTACATCCAGCACGCACATTGTTTCCCTGACATACATCGCCATTCCTTTTATGTGCGCTGGTCGCACCTAGACGTGCATTGGCACAGCTGCTCGCACCGACTTGTGCCTCTGTTCCGCGTAATGATTGGCCAGCATGCATAGTAATTCCTGCATGGACTCCTCTGCTCCTGTCCGTCCTCTACACGCTCCCATCTCCACCTTGATCTGCGCCAGATGCAATACGACCTCCTTCGTTAGTCCTGCCAGCAAGCCGTTGATCACGTTTTTCTTGAGTGCATAGGCCCCAACACCCCTTCAGCTGTACCACACTGTCCGTTTGCCGCCACGTCATCGAATTCCCCCCCCCCCAATGACCCCCAGCCATGTTTCCAACTCCGCTCCATTATCATATGCCAGGTTCACACCTACTATCCGCCAGTCTTCCACCTCCCCCAAGGGAAATGTTCATTGTATTAGCCTCCACTTGGCCCTCTTGGTTCTCTTCCGTGCTCTCTCCCTTGTGGGGCTTCTGCCCCTCTCATGCCTGCCCCCCCCCTTTACCTGTGCCCTCCCCGCTTTATCCTTGCCTTCCTTTCGGCTCGGTTCTGCGTGCATGTATTGGTGGATGAATCGCTGGAGCACCGCTTTATCCCCGCGCTTTTGCGATCCTGTGCTACAATTTATTGGTGAGAGTGATCTCGAGTTGCCGCCATCCTGTCTTCCGCTCTGTTGATCCTTCGCCTCCTCTTCGTCCTCCACTATTCCCTCTGTTCACCCCACCGAAGCCGTCCTCTTGGGCGAGCGTGACGCTCTTTTGAGTTTTTCCTGCTTGATGCACTTGAACCCGTGCAGCTTTCTTCGCCCCCGCATCCCTTTTGGCCCACATTGCCGAATGCTCCCTCTCCTTTACCTTTTCCCTCGTCCGTCGTTTGTCCGCATTGCCGTCCGTGTCTCCCAACTTACGCCGACCTCATGGGCCTGCTACCAGCTTCCTATTCTCCGTTCGTCGTCTCGGTTCCAGCTCCAGCTCTGTGTTGCCCCCCTCTGTATCAACTGGAGGTTGCACTTGCTGTGTGGGCTCTTGGTCTTCGTCGCTGCAGTACTCCGGCACTTCTGCCATTTCCATGTCATCCGCATCCGTCTCGTTCATCGTTGCACCGCCTGGCGCTTCTACGTCTCTTTTCTTCGCGTTGTCAATGGCTTGTTCCTCACGCACCCCAACCTTTTACTTCGACCCCCCTTCCGGGATTGGTTGACGCCCTGCTGCCTCTGTCTCCCCCCTCTGCGTTCCCGCGCTTGGCTGTCTCTCCTCTGTATCTGCCTCCTCCCTCTCCGCGTTACACTTGCGCCTTTTTTCCCACTCGGTAGGCAGCTTCGGCAGGTCCTTTGAGTCTTCTCGCGCGCAGTGAGCTGCTTGTTCACGCCTTGTCACTCCTCCGCATTGGCTTCTTCTTCCTCCTCGCTTGCGCCATTGTGGTGATCTCCCCCAATCCACTGCTGCAGTTGCGCTAGGTACAAAACACAAGTCTGCGGGTCTGTACTCCCTTCTTCCCTGCCCCCGCTCTATGGCAGTCTTCCTTCAATCCTTTTCGTGTGTTTGGTTTTACTCTCGTCCGCCTTTATCTCCGATTCCCGACAGTACCGCGTAGATGAGCGGCATGTCATGCACGGCCAGTTGATGTGTGTATCATGATGATGCACTACTATGAATATGTCAACCTCGTCATTGCTCAGAAAGGATTTGGTTTGTAAGATTGCGGACAATATTTCGCCGCAACCCATATCAACCATTACTTGTCGTTCATACCTACGTCGCCGTGTGCACCATTGAGTGCATCTTTAGTCCCAGCACAGAAGTCAGAACCCAATGCATGTCAGTTGACGTAACCTCGCCGCAAAAGTTAAGACCCAATTATCCCACCGCTGCGCGGTCCCTTTGCCCTTGAATGTGACCGTGATCACTCTAGTATTCGGGTCCAACGTGACTCGTGACACTGCTGCCTTGAAGTCAGCGACCTCCTGCTTCTGCTTCTGCTGCTGAGCCGCCTGAGTCGCCTCGTGTCCCACGTATACTTGGTTGAGTAAAGCCTGCTTCAGTAGGCCGTCATTAAACCTCTGTCCCGGCGCTAAGTGCGCGTACAGCGGGTACGAAGAAGTCCGTGAATTTCGCCAGTAACTGGCAGAAACAATTGGCGGGACCCCGGGGTCCCCATCATTCGGTACTTGGAATTATTTACTTTTGGTTTCCGCATCCAGTCGACGCACAGGTCCCCCAACTGCCGCGCTCTTCATCGTGCACCAGAACCTCGTTTCAGTATTACAGCTTCTCAGTACGATGGGGCAGCGCTGTGCGGGCGGTTCTGACACTACAAGACCGCAACGGAAGCCGAAGATAGGTCCAAACAGGCAGGCCTCACTGTACGCTAGTGCTATAGAGCTCCTGGGAGAAGACAGAGTGAAGCAGATACGACAGGACTGAGCTCATGGGAAAGTAGTCAAGGTGGCAAAGAGTGGCAACAATCTGAGGGCGTCGTGCTGCAACTACTGCAACAGGGTCTGTCTGTATCAGAGCAATAATTCCAGTGGGTGGCTCTCGTGTAGCATGACTGAGAAAGGTGCTCAAGCTTGGTATCGATACGCTTCATACACGGCGTGAAAATCTCAAACCTTCGCATGCCTTTGCTGACGAAGACATTGCCCGTTTCAAAGCTCATTGCTCTACATGGATATTGGAGGACGGATTTCCGTGCGCGCACCGCCGACCACGTAAGCACTTTACTGAGTCGAAGCTAGTTGTCGACACCCGCTATGTGGACGACACAAAGCGTGAGAACTCTGACGCAAGAACGTTGAGTTATTCTCGTTTTATGCAGTACGTTCACTTCTACAATCCCAATGAATCTAGTGCCACTGATGCATGTGGATCAAAAACAAACGCAAGCCCGTGCGCCCTAGCAAGAAGAATCCACACCGCAGGCGAACCAGCTGTCCATTTTACACTGCTTTGGCCTACCACGAAAGTAGACATAAGGAATAGCCTACATCATTACCCTTATGAAAATTTCATATACTGATCTGAACCGGTTTGGGATGAGAGCACCGGGGTCCAACGGGAACCCCCGGGTCCCGCCATCCGCTTCAGTTGCGTGTGTGTCATTGACTATATAAAAAGTTGGGTGGTGTGTCACTTGGATCTCATTGTTGAGTATCATCACTAGCGCTTTCTGCTCATCTGGCGTCCTGTTCCATACCTTCGTTACTCTTTCTGCTGGTTTCATGAACAGGTTTCGTAGTCTTTCTTGCTCTGGTCATTGCTGATGTCTCCTGGCGTCCTAGTCCTTGCCCCACCGCCTCACTATACGAGCGTGCTGCTGAGCCTGGTTACGCCCCAGCTGCCCGTTTATGCAGTTTTCTGCAAGTTGGAAAAACCGGAGCCTCTGCTCCACTTCTTTTTGCGGAAGCTGGTCCATGACCACCCAGTCCGCTAGTCCTCCTGTTCTTTGAGCTTTCACTGGTTGCTCAACCCCGCGTATTTTCTTGTATGTCTGGCGTGGTCTCATTCGCCCATTGTTGACGCATTTCTTGCTCCGTCACACCAACCTTCGCCGCCTTGAGTAGCTTCGCTCGATATGCCTTGCATCTTCTTTGTCTATCCAGCTCCGCCAGTCTGACCGTCACTTGTGCCGCGTACTCCGCCGCTTCTTTGTTGAGTAGATACCTTTTAAGTAGCAAATACCAGTACTCCGTCACCGTGGTCTGCCCCACCAGCCTTGCTTGCTTCGTTGCCGGATGAGCCTTCCATGCCCCCGTGTCCTCCTACCCTCCGCGTAGGCACCAGTTTCCATTCTCCTGCCCTGCCGTGAACCATCGTTGCACCTTGTGTTGGATAGTCATCCTCTCCTTCGGCTGACTTCCTTGCTTTCCTGCTTCGATTGCGCTCGACTTAGCTTGCTCCTTCACTGCTGACTTCGACTTCTCTTATCGCTTGCTGACCCGGTCTCCTGCATTACCTGCGACCACCCTCTTCTCTCCACCACCTTGTTGCTGGCCTCCTTGACGTCTCACACTCATGCTGTCCTCGCCGTGCTCTGCCAGCTCGCGCTTGACCGGTGTGCCTTAATCGTTTTTTCTTTGGTTGCTTTTTCCAGATTTTTTTACTTGATGATCGTATGGCCGGGAGGTAACGACGTCCTTCCACCCCCTCCAGTCGTCTTTGACTCCGACGTCGACTCTGCTCAGGTCCAGGCTTTAGGGGTCGCCGTCGTTTTGGGAAATGGAATTATGTTTTACACATGGTTTTACCTTACGGGTATACCAGTAGCATACCGGTCCCGTTCTACCGGGCCAACCGCTCAGCTCCCGCTTGCCACGCCTTCGGAGCTCCTCTCCTCACATCATTTCTAGAAATTTTCTAGAAGAACACGCGACAAGCTGAAGTAAGACCCGCCTCGCCTCGTTCCCGTATCGGATTGAGCTGATGGCTATTGCATACGCTACATTAATGTAATCGTTCAGACCCCCAAAGATTGTGGAAACAGTCAATGTTTTGCGACAATTTCTACACATTACTGTGGTCGCCCGACGTCCACAAATTGCCCAGTTTGAGTCATATGGGTAGGATGTCCGATATGCCCTAGTAGAAGCACCCTGATGATATATATAAGTGAGTAAGTGAGTGATTAAGTGTGAGTAAGTGAGTGAGTGAGTGAGTGAGTGAGTGAGTGAGTAAGTGAGGGTCCCATAAGAGCGTTTTTAGAAGGCGGTGCCTGTAAGCAGAGGGAGACAATAGGCTACAGTTAAGAAACAACTATATCCGCCATCTTCAGTCAACCGACGTATTTGGTAGCTTAGTATTTCAAACCTACTATAGTGCCCTTCGACAGAGGCCCCGAGGCTTATATATTATTAGTTGCGCAACACGCCTCCGCTGTGTGATCGCAGCATCTTTTGAAACTTTTGAAAGATGTGATGTGATGAAAGATATTTTACGATACAACTGTATGAGGTTTTCCTCTAAAATCTCTGAAATCGGGGGTGGTAGCTTCAAACTGACCGGCAACCAGGTCGAGGCTAGTAGCGGGATGCAATGCTGCATCGACCTAAGTCATGCTTTAGTTATTGCGCCATGCTACCTAATAAATTAAAACGATGCCGCATATCATAAATCTATCGTAATGATGCAATTTCCGGAATTTTTTTTTTCTGTTTCCCGGTTCCTATTACAGGAGGCAACGATTGAGTGCCTGTTAATGGGTAGTTGTTTGTATCAAAATATAACCTGTCTACGGTACACTAGATGCTGCGAAATTGAGTTGGTAACTCATGACTAAGGTAAAATGCCAGTTGTGGCACGGTGCCAGTTACTGACACGACTCGGTGTTTTTACCAATCATACATCGTTCTTTAGCAGTAATCGTCATTGATTGGCTACTCTAGTTTTGGATCAGTTGCTGGCATGCTTTACGTGGTAGGTGCGCATTCTGAGAGGTCTCATAGAAATATAGAGGGCATTTGGATTCAGCGCCCACCACTCACTACACAAGCGTCAATATGGAGAAAAGGGAGAGCTACAGCCAAGCGGACGTGGATCTGGCGCTGGCAAGCGTCGCTGCGGGTGCGAAGAAGGCAGTGGCCGCGCGGACACCCCCGGTGCCCCTACGCACGCTCTTCAGGTTCTTGAAGAGAGATGCAGACAGCAGCTACAGTGGGCCACTACTGCCAGGACCAGCGCCGCTCATGTCATCGGAGCTGGAGCGGGATCTAGCGGAATGGGTTGCTGCTATGCAGCGATGTGACATGCCCGTAGAGCGGAAGGATATCATTGCATAGGCCAGTATGATGCTCGCGGCCGCCACAAGGCGGCCAATGCCCACCCGCACCACGCCGACAAGGATCCTGACTGGAGGCTGATACCGTCGCTTCCTCCAGAGTTGTCCCTCCCCCACTAATCGAATCGCACAGTGTATTGCGCGCGTGCGCAACACTGTGGATGTGGACGGTGTATATACGCATTCTATACTTTGGCGAAGCTATTCATCGAGATCCAGGTCGATAGCACGCGCATCTTCAACATGGACGAAACGTCGTTCATGCCAAAGACGGCTCGGCGCAAAGTCGTAGCTGTGCGCGGCTCCGCCAACGTCTGGCGGAAGGAAACGAAGCCAAGCTTCCACATGACGGTGGTGGGCGCGGTAAGCGCTGCTGGTGCTGCGGTGCCCCCTATTATCATAGTCCCCGGTGTGCGACTCTTCAAGGAGAACATTGCAGCCCTAAGTATTCATTGAGCGGCTATTACTGGAGCCCCAAAAGGCTTCAGTAATAATAAGATTTTTCGTGCAGTGGTTGACGTTCTTTGGAGAGAACGTTGCTCACCTCACAAAGCCGGTGGTTCTCATTGTGGACAACAGCTCGACGCATATTTGTGCAGGTAAGCATCTTTGTAAATATCAAAGATGCTTACCTGCACAATATGAGTCGAGCAAATATTCTAACAGATATCGGTTTGGACGGGATAATGTAATTCAGAAGCGGCTGAAACGTGTGTGGAGTACGGATCATAAGAAGGACACTTCCGGTAACATAAGCACCGATGGCATCTTATTCGATTCGTTAGCTCCTGTGTATATGTTCCTTCTTTAGTTCTTATGTCCACATTGTCATATTTTGAACCCTCACTCCGTGATCCGAAAAAGTTTGCGGAGTCTATAAAAACCAAAGCTGTTCCGTGCGAAGGCATGGCTTTGTGAAATTTTTATCTCCAATTGAGACAGACATAACCCTATCTCTAACTGCGTGCATTGATGTTCGTTTACGACAGGGGGCGATACAGTAAGGTGTCAATCGAAGGTAACACATGCATTAAATAATGTTTCAGTTTTGAATTGACGGTGTGGTATCTTGCCCGAGTGGTCTAAGGGGGCGGACTTAAGATCCGCTAGACATTCCAGTCTGCGTGGGTTCAAACCCCACAGATACCAAGTAGACGTGCTATGGAACGAACGACTATAGTACGATGCATGAGTTAACACATTTTTCTTGTCTGCGTGAGAGTCGTTGTTTCTGCATTTTGCAACCAGCCGGCGAAAAAAAAGTATATTTACTTAGTTAGTTGCAAAATTTCTGGTAAACTCTTAGCCAGGCTAACAGCGCTGTTGCCTTTTGGTCCGGTGCCTCAGCGTGACGCGTCTCCAGTTGTCGTGGGACTTGCGGTTCCATGGTAAAGAAGTCCATGCACGCATATAGCTGAGCTCCTCGTTCTGTCATTTCTCCACTGCGGTGATCCCTTTCGCGATTGCTTGCAGTTGTCTGATCCCCGCGTTGCAGAGCGCCATCTTGCTTGACTGAGGTGTCACTGGAAAGGTTAAAGGTATGTATGCTCTACCAGACCAATGATTACCGCCTACCTGTTGTAGCTTCACAAATTTTGCGGACCCGATTCAACTGTCATCTCGACTTCTTCGGCAAATAAAACAGGCCATGACTAATAAATCGAGGCAGCATTCGACCGTCCAGGGCACCTTTCATCCATTCATAAACAACGTTGTCAGGCCAAGGCAGGGTCTTCCACGATGCCGTTTCAAGACCACGGCCGCATACTTACTTGCTAGTATTCCTGCCTACACAAACAGCAGCACAAATGCCAATCGAACAGAGGGTAGCCTCATCGAGACCAGCAGCAGCACGGTGGCCAGCAGCAGCATAAAGTCCTGCAGTCCGTCTGAACTAGTTGCTGGACGTCCAATGACCCGAAAATCACCTTATAGAAGCAAGAGCATCTCTTCCATGTTATCACGAAACCCGAAATGATACTCAAGAAATTGGAATTGGAAAGAAATTGGAAGAGATGAGTGAGTTTCACCATGTAGTCGGATTGCCATAGACGCGGCAGCCATGTTGAGTTTGTAGTGCATATATCTCTTTCCACAAGCGAACACTAAAACCACGGTGAACTGCTCCTTTCATGATACACCGCTCTTAAATGAGACGGCGTCAAACAAAAGAATACTAATGAAACAACGTGCGAATAGCGATTTAGGCACACCTCTGTAAAGAGGGGCGTCTGGTCTTCCATTCGAGACCCTGTACGCCTTCTAGAAGTTCAAACCGACGAAGGTGTGGACTCTCCAAAAAACAAAATCTCCCTTCTCAGAGCGAAAACTAAAAAAAATGTTTTAGGTTCTCTGGGGGTAAAATTGGCGTGCAAGTCTAATGGTGCTATCCGTTTTTCGTACTTCAAAGTGCAACATTCTCAAAAACGATTTCTTCGATCGTCTCTCACAATAGTGACACCCATTTAGCATAAGTATCATTTCAATTTGGCAAGGATCAAAATGAAATATCAAATAATATACTGCAGTCCCTGCGCCTGAACTTCGGACCTAGACTACTGCAGCCTGCGCGTCGTTCACCTTTCTCTTCTTAGTCACTGTGGTATCACTGCTGCAGTCTCCTCCACGACGGCCGCTGCTCTCCGTTGCAGCCTTAGTCATAGCTGCACGGTGCTCTCTGCGAGCTTGCTTAGTTGCTGTGACATCACCTTCCTGTTGCTCGCTTGGGGCGGCGTAGATCGCTTCGTCCTGAAATTCATCAGGTACGTACCTGCGGATCTTGCTGTGCAATTCCAGCATTTTCTCGGCGTTTAGTGGGGGAGGGCTCAGGTCTTCCAGGAAATAGTGAGCATGCGAGTCACCTTCTCGCTCTCTGTCAATATACCGTCTATTTTGCGCCGAAGATCTCGCTCGACAGGCTCATCGTCCGGGCCCTTTCTGCACTGGACTACGCCAGGCTTCACTGTCTCCATGCTAAAAATCTGATACGGCTGGACCCCAACAATGTCTTGTACAGCTCTGTCACTAGTGGTTTGTAGCTCTTGAAAACTGATTCCCACGTGAGATATGCACCGTAGTGTTAGAGGTAGATGAACCGTTAACAGCGGCAACAATCTGATCCATAGTCCAGCAGTCCGTGCGGCCCACGTACTTGCGAATGTGACCGAAACCACGATCACAGGAATTTTCGTGTGCCCCTTGACGAAAAATTTATAGTCAACTCGTTCAAGGGTTCCCATCTGCACTTGGGCCAGGAAGAATTTGATCACGTCGTTGTTCTTGTTTTGCCCTGAACAGTTGTCTGCGTAGACCACGACGTGTTTCTTACCGGCAGGCAGTAGCACTGTACGAACTAAGTGCTGCAGCATCGAGTTAATCTGATCGCTACCCTTTCCACTTGCAAACTCGTCGTACAAACAGTTGGTTTGGACCCCCTCGTTCTCGTAGTAAATGCCAAAGACATTCACAGCGAACAACGAACAGAATGCCACTGCGACGGCGTGGTGGTAACTGATCAGATTATGCGAGAAGTCCATGACAATCACTGCCATGTTGCTGCTGTTGCCCTCCTCCGCATGCACTGCGGCTTTACCCTTCTTTTACTCACGCCTATATATTACCAGCAGATCCAAATGATATCAATGTCCAAGTTAGAAACACCTGATAGATTGATACTTATATCCACGTACCTCATCCGACGCGCGGACTCCGTGTGCTGGCCGAGTTCTTCCGTTTGTTCAGCTGACGCTCCACGACGCATGCGTGTCTGGTAAATAGTACACATATCACATACGTTCGACTGTGCTAACCGGATCCTAATGTTGGGGCAGTGAAGTGACAGCAGCTTGAGGAACGTTGAGCGTGCAGGCTCATTGACCCGGAGTCCCAGATTCACGAACTTGTGCATCTCGTCATAAAGAGAGTTTTCCATGTAAACGTCGCAGGTAACAGAAGGAAATCTTCACGGCTGCAATACTCCTTCACCTTCCCGTCCTTGGTTTTCAGCATGCGGACCCTCACGGTAACCACCTCGCCGACCTCAGCTGCAAACTCCTTAAACCATTTCACAAACCAAACTGCGTCGATTGTCGATGCGTTCTGGTTCAGCCGGTTGCCATGCCCTTTGACCGCAATGTTGCCTTCACGTACACAGCGCTTGTAGCGCTGGATCGTGAGTGGCTGCACACCAAGGCAGCGTGCAAACGACGATCGACACACCTGCCCAACGAAAGGTAAGTAGTAGTGAAACTTCTCGCGTTCTCCAGTCCCACGTCGTCTCACGATTGTGTCGATCTGCATCAGCACACCGAGAAGCGTCAAGATGCAGGTTGTCTTCTCCGAGTTCGACAAATCTGCTCCAATGAGCATACCAACCCCTCCAGCTCAGCAGCCTTCCCTTCGAGGCAACGCCTTTCACACTCGTCCTCATGTATCACGGCCGTCACACGCTGCTGCAGATTGACATCGGACATATTGATACTAATGTCCTCCTCCTCGACTTCGCTCTCTGCACTCTCCCCCGTTACCACCCCCTCCTCCACAGATCCGTTGTCGTCACTCCAGTCCTCGTCATCGCTGTCGTCTGGTTCTTCGCTGTCTTTTTGCTCACTCGCGGCCTCCGCCACACTCTCGTCACTGGACGCTGGCTCGACTACTCCGGTGTCTTGCGCAAGCTGAACCCGAACTACTTGCAAATCATCGCTGTCCTGCGCAAGCTGACCCCCAACGGCTTGAGAAGCCTCGAAGGGGCCACTGGATGGCGATGCACTGGACTGCGCTGCACTAGGAGACGGCGCGAGGGGTTGTTCTGGCGAGGAGCACACCGCGGGGGCAGACAATGAAGAGGAGACCTGGGCGGCTGGCATCGTCAAGAGAGACTGGTATCTTGTTTAAAAGCTTCTGGAGTGAGCTCACTTTAGTGACCGTTTGATTTTTCAAACACAAACCGTCCGTTTTCTCGAAACTTCAGATAAGTACGGGAAATGGTTGTCCAGCTTTGGAGGCGATTATCTCGATAACTCTAAATGATTCATTAGTATCATTTGGTATTGGGTCATCTCAAATACATTGAAAGTAGCGTAATTGTTCCCGTGCCAACCTCCTAGCAGCATAGCCGTCGCGCGCTCTTTGTCTTTGCCACTGCATTTCACCCACGCTGTCTTCTCACCGCGACTGGCAACCGTCCTACGACTAAACAAACACCTCTGCAGTGTGAATTAAGGTTAGCTCAACTTAATATGAACCAAATACAAGGATATGTGACATTGTATTCTTGTTTGATCCGCGTTAAAAACATTGGCAATCCCATGCTCAATGATAGGTGCTCTGACCTCGCCTCGGAATATTATATCGGCTGCAGCAGCATCCTCTGGCGTCGTCTGGTCTTGCAGGCTACGCCCACAGATTGACAATATGTGGCGACGCATGATTATGCGTCTCCAGGAGTGAGAGGCCTCGAAGGTGTCTCGAGACAGGCCTTTGTCTGCAGCAACTTCAAGTGCCTTGTAGCCAAGCAATTGGGGGGGAACTGGGCAGCCCTTCTTTTGTATTGAACTGAGCCGCAGCACAATTGCTTCCTCAGGTTCGTTCGACAAAATTGTGGCTTGGCCGCGGAGACGAAGGTTTTGTAGGTGTCCTTTCCCGTCTTCGCAAACAGACAATAAACCCAGCCTGCTTCTTCCACTTGGAGATCTGCTTCTGCTTTCGTTTCTAGTATGCAGTCGTAAAAGACGAATAGAAGTGGCCAATGCTTTCGTTAACGGTGTGCTTTGTCTTCAACAAATCTAGAACGAGGCGCTAGTGAGTGTAGTCGACCGCAATACGATTGTATTGCTTTGGCTTCTTGCCGGTTCTGGTGGTTCGAGGCCTTCCCACCGCGCTTTAAAAATACGACCTGGTTGCCATCGAACGAGGTCATTTTAACCTCCTAATATAGCGTTTACCTGCAGTTGTATGGTGAACATATGCTATAATTAAACCATTGTGATTGGCTATAAGAAAACTGTCGCTTAGGAGAAAACTTCTTTTTACGACAGGGGTTATACGGAATCTAATATGAGAGTGAGTGCTGAGCCCGACAGGCCGATCACCCTTTTGCCACTAAATACATCTCCCCGTATACCGTTTGCTGTCAACCAGTTTAGTCGCCATTTGAGAACTCGACAGCTCGAGAGTACATGCACAGCGCTGTCACAGCGGCAATGGAAGCACCGTGGAGCACGCGCACGTGGTGATGCAGTACTTCTCTGTCCCACCAGTGTATAGGTAGTTTGTGTGTGTGTGTTCCACACTAAAGAGTTAGAATGATCCGATTGGTCAATATTAGTAGGACTAGGTGAGTGTTTGACCTCAGTAAAACGGCTGGTGGGAGCGTTAATCCTCTGCACACGCAACACAACAGAAACGGTATCGTCTTAGTAGATGGTGCTCGACGCTAAGGACATCGTGGTGGTGGTCTTCCTTACAAGCCTTAGTAAAGAAGGTCATCTCCGCTACGGCACCATAGCGCACGCGAAGAAGGCCTTCCAGCTCAGCCGCGCCTCTATATCGATACCATATGGGTTTTTCGTTTTCATAAAGCTGAGCTTTCACTCGCTAAAATCATGTCTAAAGCTATAATGGCAGATGATTGGATGTAATCTTCAAGTGACTTGAATATCGCAATTAAACCTCATTGAATCGGGCCCCTAATAGCCAGTGTTCCGCGCGTTTCTGGCTGTTGAGAAACAGACCACCATGTAGGAGTTAGCGAATCGTAATTGTTTTGGTTAATATCGCTAATTTATTTGGGAATTACGAGAAAAAAAACCCTTCCAAGAATGCGTCAATATTTGCGGCGTTATTTGCCTGCTGCGTTATGATCCTGTCAAAAATATAACAAGGACCGCGCTGGCTCAAGCTTTTCAACGCTGGTGCTCTGGTCTTTCACGTGTTACTACAGGATAGGTGATACTCAACCTCTATTATAAGGATATCCCCAGCTATAGCCAATAGATATGCACCGTACCAACTCGTGTGCTATACTTGTCCAATCACAAATCGTTAGGGTAGGTTTAGTACATTCCAACTTATTTCTGGAATTGTCCGGCATTCTACTGCATTTGACAATAAGTTCCCATACTAGAGCCAAGATAAATACGAGCTTACTTCTCTGGTCTGGAAATAATTAACAGTCGGGTTTTTCGATAAAAACCCTCGCATGTTTGATTGGTGGAAGTGCTAGAATTCATATGTGTGATTAGATAAAAACCGAGATGTAGGGTTTTGTAAGGAAAATCCTCAAATTTGATTGGTTGTTTTTCAAGCGGTGAGACGTTTAATTCGTTTGGGTGCTATACAGCTGGAATGAGCTCTTTTTTCCTCTTTTTGGGGAGTTTTTCCAATTCGGAAATGTGAATTCCTGATGGCACTGCGAAAAAACAACTTTTCGCCTCCAGGAGGTGACCTTTTAAATGGATAGGTACATACCGTTATTGCTCGAAAAACTAATGAACAAAATACTCGGCGAATCTACCAATATCGAGCTTTACAATAAATTAACATCTGTCACCCAATGATTAGTTCTAAACAAATATCGCCAATCAGAGAATTTTATTCTTTACCGGACCGGAGAAGTATCAGATAAAAGCAACCTATGTCGGATGTTTTTAGCAAATTAAGCTACTAATCCCGCATGGAACGTAATATGTACGAAATTGATATTATTAGCTTCGTACCTGCCTATATTATGCGATAACCCTTTTTTTGCTCAGAACATTTCATACCGTTGCTAAGAATGCAGGACTGTTACCAAAATAGGAACGAATTGCACTGCTCAATTTTTAGATCAAATATTACATTGCAATCATAGCATGTATAGGACGGCATTTCCGTTTCCAGAATCTGAAAGAATGGTAAAAACGTCGTCCATGGTCTTCTCAAGCGATGCACGCTGGCGCGATACTGTATTACGATATCGAGACTAGGGCTTCGCGATGGCTGAGATAGGAAATAGGGAGACAAGTAAAAAAAAAGTGGATATATACCGAGCAAATTTGGACTACCTGACTGGGCAAAGCTACACGCCTTCATGCGTCGGCCACAGCGTGACCGAGGTTCGCGGGGTGGACGTAAGTTTCTTGCCCTGGAACTCCGCAACACGACACGCTTGTAGGGTCACCGCTTGGTGTAGATGGGTCTCCGTTACAACGTCGACAAATCCTCCCCAAAGAGTACAACATACCTCCTGATTAGTGCTATCAACGAGTCTCACCTCTCGGTTACGTCCTTCACCCCGAGTGGTTTTGGGCTCACCGACTCTTTTTATCGAAGCTGTCACGCTAACAAGCACGCCGACGTCGGACGACAACACTTGGCCCACTGTGCACCACGCAAACTGATCTTGAAGACGAGGAACTGCGTGCACATTTTCAGAGCGCCACTTTCGCAGAACTGAAGCTTCAGGAATGTCGGGTTGAATAGAGCAGGAGGTATTAAGTACAATCGCAAGCTCTAAGCCGGTACGGCGAAATACACGAGCGCCTTTAATTGTACAGACCTTACCCAACCAGGTAATCGATACACGGCGTGCAATTTCGTTCCATGTAGCACACTTCACCTCCATGTTCGACGAATCAACCAAGCTCACCCTCAGCTGTCGCATTCAACTTCGCGTAGCGCTCGTTAGCAGCCGTCTCCTTTGCCTGACTATCACACTCCTGCTGCTCGAGTTGAGTTTGCAACTCAGCAAGGCGTGCCTCCACCTCACGAATTTGCGACTGCAACCGAGCCATCGTTGGGCTTGGAAAATTTCAGCAACCCGACGAAGGTAAAGCGTGAGTGAGTCGCCAACATGGAGCTTCGCGCGGCACCACCCAGCTCTAGTTACGAGTTTCTGGCGTCCATCATCATTGTGGCCATCCCGTACTTTGTTATTGGTCGATTGATTTACCTGTAAGGCTTCTGGAGGTTCCGTGGGTCCCATGTTGCATCGATAGGGAACCGGTATGTACCGGTGTGGGCTGCCCGGGTCCCATATTGCACCGATATGGAACCGGTATGTACCGGTGTGACCGTGGAATTAATCATGTTTGGTCTTTCTATTTAGAACTTCGTTCTTCCTATCTCAGTATAACTGAGTGGTAGGTATTTCAAAATATCCTCCTCCGGTTGCATACTCGAATAGTTAAATGAACTGTCCTGTCTTTTGCAATAAATTTAGGACGGGATTTATGGCAGCCCTCTTGTTAGATAGGGGCGGCTTTCGTAAGATACCTCCTCCTATATAGGTCTCTAAAACGGAGGGCGTTTTGGAAGCAAGGTATAACACGTACAGTGTACGAAATAATTATTACTAAGGACAAATATAGGATAGTTTGGCAAATTTAAAAAATGTTTTTGTGGTATCTTGCCCGAGTGGTCTAAGGGGGCGGACTTAAGATCCGCTAGACATTACAGTCTGCGTGGGTTCAAACCCCACAGATACCATATAAATGTGTGGAAGTCAGCGAGTTCCAATTTTTGTGTTTGTCCTCTTCATCTGACGCTTTCGATGTGTGTGGGTTTTTGCTGGGTTTAAGAGGAAATTCCAAAAGGGATTCGAATGGAAAAACATTTTCAAAGGGGGACTCACTTAAAACTCGAAAAGTGAATGATGAAAAGCTATATCTGCATCACATAAATGCACCTACAACGTCGTCCAACCAAATAATGTTTGGCACTCAAAGCATTTGCAGTCGGCAGGTGCGAGTTCTTGCTCAGGTCAGAAATCACCATGGAGACAGCAGACGTGACCGCAAGGCTGCGTCTATAACAGCAAGACGCGACCGAGAACTTGGAGATGAGCTCTCATGCATTTGGGGCTACGGCCTGGTAGTGCGCCGGGAAGTCGTTGAAATTAGCCAGTTGGGCTAGGTGGGTGCAAGGTGGGTGCGGGGTGGGTGCAGGCTGTCTACGGCCTGGTAGTGCG
>JAGDFM010000604.1:7408-19001 GCA_019155715.1 Phytophthora pseudosyringae
CCCCCCCCCCCCCCCCCCCCCCCCCCCCCCCCCCCCCCCCCCCCCCCCCCCCCCCCCCCCCCCCCCCCCCCCCCCCCCCCCCCCCCCCCCCCCCCCACAGGTTACATTACAGAACAATTTTTTTTAAGTACGACGCATCTCGTGTACAGCAGATTAGTTTAAACCCTTAACCCGATTCGCATATGGGTTAGCCTTTATGGCAGGTAAATGTCGGTCCTAAAAATTAACGCGCATTTTTGTTCACATAACTACAAATTATGGCCCTGCAAATTGATTGGCCAAACTATACCAATTCAAATTTGAATTGACACCAATTGGTTGGTCAAGAGTGAAGGCACCCCAATATTTTTACAATTCCACAGTTTCCGGAAGCTGTGACAGTTCACTTTGCATGTTGCATTCGCATTCCCAGCCTGGAGTCACTGTCTAACCCCTCCAGACCATCATACCGCTCTCGAACCATGCCATTTACGCCATCCTGTTCCAAGAGAAGCCCCATGGCATTTTGTGTGCAACAGCTGCAGTCGCACCTACCGCAGCGCTCACGACTTCACTCGCACGTCCCTTGATTTTGGAAAGGCGCCTCATGAGGGCATGGATACGCGTCAGCAGTGCCTCTTCCGACGCAAGAGATGTTTTCATAGCGAGATTTAACCAATGACTAGCGCATCCGATCAGCAAGATTGCACTGATACGAAGTCCGATGTTCTGATTGACGCTGCAGTTACCGACCATGAATAATACAGACCCCCACGGTCGTTGATAGCGCGATAGTGGGTCGGCGATGAGATCGTAGAGGAGCTGCACACCCAGGTCCTCTTCATCGTCGACCGGAGAAAACCCCAACAGCAAAAAGCGGCGTGCGAGACACTTCAAATCCTTGAAGTAATTCTCGTCCTTGCCAGTTGTTCATCGCGAGGGTTCGCCATTGTCAAAAACAGCAAAGGTGGCGATATAGTGCCGACCACCGCAGGTCCACCCATCCAGTACCAGGCCAAACTTCTTGAGCAGAACCACGATGATGCGGCGCGTCAAGCCACCTGTACCTATTAGCGTGGAGATGCTGGAGTTCGATTACGATTGGTATGTCCTGAGTTTCGATGGTGCTGCAAAGACGTCGTCACAACAAGGTAGCTGTGGGTGCATCCTGTGGAAATTGCCCGGGTTGGGTTGTTCTGGAAGCACATGGTTATATTCTGACTGACGTGACCGTGAATGACTCTGAATATCATGGTCTTCTGAATGCCTTGAAGATGGCCTCCGATCGTGAGCTTCAGGATATCGTTGTTGTCGGAGACTCCAGGATCGCCATTCAACAAAGGAACAGGGACTGATCAACTGTAAACAGCCCAACCTGCAGAGGAAGCTCGCTGAGTATGAGGTGTTGAAGACCAGGTTCAAGTCTGTGAGGCTGATGCACGTGAAGCGTGAATACGACCAAGCCGCTGGGTACTTGACGTCCAAGACTCTTGCTCTCGGCAAATCCTGGACAGTAGAGGACGCGGATGAGTTTACGCACTTGCAGTTGGTGTCCAAAATCCATGAGAAGCTTATGAAGCCGCGTGAAATGCTGACGTCCGACATTCAGAAGACTGTGAGTCAGGATTCCAAGATGTCTTCAATTCCCGGGTCGGAATCTGCACATTTACCGCAGACTGCCAAGCTGTTCGCGGCCATAACTCGTGCAGGAGCTCGTGACGAGGCGGACCAGGGCGAACCTACGGGGCCGGTTGAGTTCCAAGCCGAACGCTGGCGACGCATCAGAGCGCATCAAGACAAGGACGCTTATTTTGTACAGCTCAAGAGGTTTCTGAAGGGGGACGTGAGTGATATATCGCGCCCTCAATCCAGAAAACTTGCTAAAGTCGCCGATGATTTTATTGTGGATTCTCGAGAAGTTCTGTACCGTCTGAGTCGCTCAACCCAAGATCGCTCTCGAGACATGGCCGACGAACTCAGACTGGTAGTACCCCGGACGTTATATTCAGACATCCTGCACTACGCTCATGAGGACTACCAAGGCGGACATCAAAGGATTACCCGGACATTCGAGAAGCTGTGCTCTGAATTCTACTGGATTGGCATGTATGCCGATGTGGAAATCTTTGTGAAAGAGTGTGTGGATTGTGCCAGCGGCAAGGGGCGTCCTCCGAATCCTGGGCCTTCGCCTGGGAATATCGAACCCAGACGCTCTTTCGAGGTTGTGTCTATGGATTTTGTGACGCATATGCCTAAGTCTGACCGTGGCAACACGTTGTTGCTCCTGTTTCAGGATACCTTCTCAGGATTCGTGATGTGCAAACCTATGGCCTTTACGACCGCTCAGGATGTTGCTGAAGTCTACGAGGAATGCGTTCTCAGACGTTTTGGAGCAAGTTCTATGCCACGACACGACCAGGATCCAAGGTTCATGAGTGACGTGTTCACGCGCTTCCGAGAACTTCTGGGGAGCAAGCAGCGAGCCACTCTAGCGTATCGCCCTCAGGCTAATGACCAGCAAGAAAGGTCAGTCCAGACTGTGGTGCGCAGCATCCGTGCTTACACCGCAGAAGCTGATCAGAGTGACTGGGACGACCATGCAGAGCGCCTCATGTTTGCTCTGAACACGTCGTTCCACGCGACTTGTCTGGATACACCTTTCTACTTGGTGCACGGGTGGGATGCTCGGGGTACGGTCTCTGGAATCTTAGGGTCTAAGCTGTTGAATGTCCAAGAACGCACTGCGTATGAGTGGCGTCGGAAGATGCAACGTGATTACGGTAATGCCCAGGCGTGCGCGGAAGACCTGCACAAGAAGGCGAAGCGTGCTCGCTCGGCGGAACAGACTCGCAAGTGGAAGGAATTGTCCGAGCGTCTGAAGTCTGGATTTGCTGAAGGCGATGCAGTCTGGCTGTACATTCCTAGAGTACAGACCGGGCTCAGTCGTCAGCTTGCCCACATGTGGCACGGTCCATTCAGGATTGAAGAGATGCACGAGGACTTCCGCGTGAAGCGGAAGACGGAGAGCACGGGTTATCGCGTAAACCCCTGGGTACACGTGAGTCGTCTGAAACCAAGGGCCCTGTTTCCTAAGCGCCCGACTGTGGAGATCGATGTGGCTGATGACTTGGACACTGCGTTGCTCCCTGGAGACAGTTGAGAGCCAGACGAAGAAGGCGGCGAGTACGAGGTGGAGAAAATATTGGATATGCGTTGGGTCATGTGGACCCGAACATCCAGACGCACCCGTGAGTATCACGTCAAATGGAAGGGCTACGACGCGACCGAGGGGTTACCAGTGTCCAAACTCAGTTGTGAAGCCCTACTTTATGAGTTCAATCAAGGTGCGCGAGCACTAGCCCGTTTCCGAGCGATGCAAGCAGGAGCAGACGCTCAGACGCTGAGCCTGACTTTCGCTGCATACGAGGCCTTTTTGGCGGACCCAGTGGCACATCATCATCGTCGTCACAATCGGGGTTGTCATGAGGCCGCTTGTGATCTGACTGGGCCGTGTTTTCAGAGTCCTTGACTTCCTCGTCTTCAGAACTGGAGGCACCACTGCCGTCGGAGGCAACGTCTTTCTTGGGGACGAAGTCCGGATCCTGATTCGGGCCATCCACGGTAGGGTCTGCATCCTCGTCTGGATACGCGACGTGGGCGTCCAGAGCTTCCCATGGCGGAGACACTACGCCACGGCGCAGACACTGTCCAAGGGCGCGTCGGTCATCTCATAGTAGGCACCAGGAACGTACTTGGCCCAGGGAGTCTTATCCAGACACCACCAGTACATCATGCTGACTAACATCTTGATCAGTTGAGGCTGCCGGAAGAGACCATGGGCTGGTCTATCCTCAGACAGCCACTGGACGGCCGCGTCGTAGTAGATGCCTGCCAACATTGCCTGACGGCAATCTGGACGCACTTGTTTCCAGATGACAGGACCGGGCAACATCTTGAGGACCGCATCCTTGGAGATCGTGGTGGCGTCACCAGCCTTGCGGACGGAGTCACGACCAGGGTAATGGTTTTTGGGGCGACGTTGGATCTTGGGAGCCTTGCTTTTCTTGGATGCTGACTTGGAATCCTGAGTCTTGATGGGAGTCTGAGATTTTGAACTCTGAGATCCTTTGTTTCCAGACTCCAGCTGCTTGTTCGCTGGACCTGTTAAGCCCAACACTGCTGCCCTCTTGCGAGGACTGGGACGCGACGTGACTCCCGCATCCACTGCATCGTGATGAGCCTTCTCGTAGGCTGGAATCGGCTCACGCCTCTTGTCGAGAGCCGTGATGCTACCGACAGTATCCCATGACAACGGCGGAATCGCCTGATTCACACAGTGGGTGAACAAATCGTGTAGGCGGTCCCAGTTCCCACTGACGTCCGCCTGTTTCTGGATGAAGTCGGACAGGCCCCACGGGTCCGTTGTTGCGGAATCCAGACGCAACTCCAAGATGCGAATCTGGGCGTTGGCGTCCGTGAGCGTCGATTTCAGACGCGCCTTGTCCTCTTCCAGCGATTCGATCTCGCCTTGGTAACGTGACTGATTTTCTGAGTCACAGACCGGCACCGGTGCTCCACTTCGCCCGCCTTGGCTACCGCCCTCTCGACTTCATCGTACCAGTAGCTGCATGTGACGACCCACTCGCGTTTTAACTCTTCACATTTGCGCCGAGCTTCGTTCGTGTCTGAAATTGCGTTGAAGCCCTGGGACTCCACGTGCGCACGAAAACGACGGAAATCAGACGTCACGTGTTTCAAGAGTCCCACGGTCTTGAAAACGCGAACGGCAAGATGCGTCCGAGGAACATGTCCTAACAGTGAGGCAAACTCGCGACGAGCTCCGATGGAATCCAGAGTAGCGTCCAAGTCGGCGCGTGTCAGTGTGTCCTGCCGTGGCCGCAGAATGTCTTCATCCGGAGACACCAAGTAGATCATCGAAAGCAGAGAAATGTCCGTGTCAACGAATTCCTCGAACCCGATGAGCGTGGATGGGCCGCCGTAACCATAAGTGGTATGCGCGCCCCCGCGCGTGTACCGTCTACTGTGGCAGGCACGCTCACAAGGAAAGCCTGACCCTCCGTCTCAGGATTCGGGGGCAGCGACCACGCGGAGGTAACGCCAGACGCGTGAACGGGGACAGGCGCACATCTGCATCGAGGAGGAAGCCTTGGAGAAGGAGCGCGTTCACGTCCTTCATGGACACCTTGCGCGGCGTCGTGAACGGGACCTGCTGAGAGGCGTTTGGATCTCGACCGTCTGAAGTTGGAGCCGGGGTGAGCTGACGGGGTATCGCTTCTCCGCCCATGTCGCTGGACTGCGAAGGGAGCCGGCCTGAGCCGCGATCACCCCCGCGATCGTTTTGTGCCGGAGGAGACTGCCGCACCACGAGGGCGATGGATGTGTCGACGATAGAGGCACTCGGGCCATCTCCACCGTCTGAAGGGAGCTGTGTCACACCCACGCCCGAGTCCGGGGCGGTGCTCGCGCTAGGAGGTGAAGGCGCTGCGTCGCTTGGGGGCGCCGGCGAAGAGCTGGGAGCAGTCATACTATGCGCTGGCTGGAAAGTCGGGAAATGGCCACGCACCGCGTGCGTGAATTCCTGACGAAAGTCACGAAAGATCACAGATGGATTGTGACCAACGGTTGGAGAGATAGGGGGCCAAAGCGTCTGAAACCCAGGAAGTCGACAGCGTGCAACGGCTGCGCTACGTTTTGCCTTCCGAGGCGCTCTACGTCTGTGTGGCCTGGTCATGATGCGCAGTTCGCGATATTTTCCTCACTGACGAGTCTTGACCAGGAGGGGCGGTTGACACGAGGCAACTCAGGATTTTAGCCTACGCGCTGCCGTCACTCGACTACTTTCGTGTGATTATATGGAGTTCTATTGGGAGACAGGGACGCATGATCTGATTTTAACCGTGCGACGTGTATGATGACGGGAGTGACATGTGATTTATGGAAAGATCTGCCGCAGGGTCGCAGATGGGCCCAATTGTCTGGAAGTGTGATTTCTGACGGTGCACTGTCAGAATATCAAAAGTACACTGCGTCGGGCCACCGGACTTTCCCTTACGATGAGTGTCTCAATTCTGACGGAAAGTGTCTCAGAAGACGTATCTCTGAGAACACCTCATCTTGCTGCGACTTGAGCGACGAATATAGATTAAGTACCAACATCACGCCTCCCTAGCACTCACGAAACGGTACGCAAAGGAGCCTATAACCATACATCCTCCAAAGGAGTCAAAGAAGACCAGAAGCTGAATCCTGAATCCTGACTTCTGACTTCAGAGTCCCGTATGAATCCAGACTTTGGACTTCTGACTCTTGACTTCTGATGTCAGAGTCTTGTGTGACTCCTGACGTCAGACCCCGGACACCTGAAGTATGCACGGATTCTGACTTCAGACTTCTGAATGTCACATGAATTCTGACCTCAGGCGTCTAAGAGCCACACACTGAGTCCAGACGAATCACTGCGCAATCAAGAGCGTAATCAAGTCTGCAATCAAGTGACACGCAACTTGAACTACCGAGAAATCCAGTAGGGGTGTCGAGTCAACGTTTCGACGTGTACGATCGAAGATCGCCACCCATACTCAAGCCAAGTGATCTACCTGAAGCATAGTGAACGCAAGTGTATTTGTGAACCCCGGCAGTAGAGGAGAGAAGGAGAGAGAAGCAGAAAGAAGGAAGTAGTCAAACTTAAGCCAACAACAGAGTTCATTTTGCCCTGTAGCGCGCAAGTGACTTCGGCCAAGCCTGTTGACGACCCGAGACTACGACCGCGAGACGCTAAGGGCACATTGACAGCCAAAGGACGGCGTCGCCTGTGGAGCTCGACCAAACTCAAGTCCAGTTAGGTGGTGACCGGAGGCGCCTTGTGTAATCCTGGAGTGACCCACCTATTCCATAACCTAGTTGGGTCGCTAGCGTGCTGGTGTTTTGCCCATTTCATATTCCCTGATCGTTCCGGGTGACTGACTTGCAGTTGTCCTCTGAATTTGATAGTTAACTGCTGTGTGAACCGATTGATATTGGTTGTTTTCTCTCTTAGAGAGTGGTGCGCGTAGTATACGGGTATTCAGACGGACTAAGCGTCTGAATTCTAACCCGAGTTGACCTAGTGTAGTGACCCACGGTCCAAGGGTCGAAAAGAATAAGTGACGGTTGTATATTTGTGAGTGTATAACTCTGTATTTGTTAGTTGTCGTCTGGGAATCGGGGTCTGGTTTTGTGATATTCAGACACTTGATTCTCAGACTCTTGGTTTCTGACTTCTGCCTCCCGGCGTTGAAGGTGCATCCTGAAGTGGACGTACACTCGATACTACTTTGAGGCTAACCTCGGTGGAGTGCCGTTCCGTCCAAGACAAACGAGCCGACAGGGATTCCGAAAGATACTCACGCCAACGAGACGACTCTGGATTCGCCGCGAGGCGGAATCCAGACGCTGTCTATTGACTCTCAGTCTCCTCTGAGCCCAAAACTCAGAGACGTCTGGGCTGCGCTATACACCTCTGGGTGAAAAAGGTTTCATCGACCTCACCACAGTTACGACTCGGGGTTCCTTGCGCTGATATCAACTCCACCACGCCGCGGACGCGCTTCGCCGGCACCCATTACATCTGCCCCGTTCTCGACTGCATCCTCGGTTACCAGTTCACCCGGCTTCGCAGTGATCTGCGACACCGCCTTGCATTCGACCAGAGACGATTGGCGGCCGGAGTCGTGGCCTGCCGATGTGAAGTTCCTCTGGGCTCAGTATAATCCCCGCAAGTGGAAAATTCCCGGGGTTAGTGCCCGCGTTCGCGACTGAATTGAGTGTGACTGCGATGATCGATGCAACGCCTCGACGTGCGTCAACGCAAAGAGCGGGTGCTTTTTCGCAGAGTTTAATTGCTCTTTCGCTGGGAGCTGCTGCCACGCCCTGACCATCAGCAGGAATCTTCGCACTGGAGTGCGAGGGTAAACTCCAATGCAGGCAATCCCAGCTGGCGAAGTCATTGGCCAGTACTTCGGCCATCTTCAGGTGTTCTGACCTCCGTGCAATAATGAACCCGTGAGCGAAGGCCACCCTATGCACCTCAAGACCAGGACTACTGGCCGCAAGTAGGTGGGTATCGACACATTGAAGGCCGGTGGCAAGCTTCGGCTGATGAACTCTTCGTGTAACCCTTGCGCGCGCTTCCACGAAGTGGAAACTGGGCGAGACCTGACGGTTGTTGCTGTCACTATACGAGACGTGTTTCTGCCGAGGAGGTTGCTGTCTCGTAAGGGGATCGTCTCTGGTTTGTCTGTCGCTGCGATGGTGGGTTGCCAGCACCGTGCCATCCAGCACTTGCCCCACGAGGAATCCCCACCATGATCAATGGCAGACTCGAAAGCTGTACGGACAGCCCTCCTCGCCAGATTCTATATCGTAGTCTGTATACTGTTGATTGGCTTGCATTGCGATCTTTCAACGAGATTTTATTTCTTTGTAGTTTGCATTACAAAAATGAAGTGATACTTTTCAACCTGAGGTTTTTGTGGATCCAAACCTGGCGTGACTTCATTTCCCAACCGGCGCCTGGATAAGAACAACGAGTAGAAGAAATATGTCGCGGGTGGGTGGCTTTCTATCTTACCAAAGCGTCAATTTCTGTTGTGGGCACTAACTTGAGCGTCTGTGATTAATGCGGTCGGTGCAGCGGGTACAAGAATTTCTCTTTAGCCGAGCAGATGTTGGTATGTGGTGTGGTGGAGCGGATCCCCTTCCTCTTGGCAGGAACATGTGGGACCAGGTGACAACAAAATTCAACGTTGAGCGACCCCGAGGCCGGACGGAGCGTGACGTACATGTTCCGGAACATGTACGTCCAATCAAAGCCGATCGGGATCAACGGAGAAACGCCGCCCTCGAAGTATCCTATTGCTTGGGCGCACGAGATTCAACGAGCTATCGAGCAAAAGGCAGGGGTTCACACGTCGCATGACGGGTCTGACCAAGGAGACGACGACGAAGAGCTATTGGTCCACGTCGGCAACGTGACGAACGAGAATGTTGCCGCCCAGTCAAACCAGATACATTCACGTCATAGCGAGAACAGGGATGACGATGTAGAGGAGCAAGAAGATGATGACGGAGCTGATGCTGCTTCGCAGAGTGAAGATAAAGCAATTGAGTTGAGCCAGATGCAATTCGAGGTGGAGATACCACGATATGTGGAAGAGGAGCCATCTAGAGATGCTGACAAGTCGAATCCTGAGTCCCCTTAAGGCGGGGGATATCACATGATACCGAGAGGGACCGTGGCTACGAGCCAGGGTTTTTTCCCGGCGGAATTCGCGCAGGACTTGGAGCACTTGGATCTAGACGGGAGCGAGACTACAGTGGCCCCACATAGTCCAGCGGCAGATGGCGAAGCACATCAGTCTGGATTGGCGGAGGAAGCTCGGCGCGTAGCTAACAATGACACCCAGACGACGTCCAACAAACCCAAATCAAATCGCGGTACGGATCGACCGCGCAAGTCGCCTCGAGAGCCGTTGCCATCCACCGGTACACCTACAGGGCCCATGTTAAATCGAGACCCTGCCAACATGCTCAACGATGCCCAGAAGATAACGAAAATAAAAACTCTCGACCGCAAGCGACCGACTTGGGGGAAGAGACCTACGCATTTTGAGTGACAATTTCGAAGAGATGGGCGGGCGCGCATTCGTCAAAAGACAAATGCCCGGCATTCGAGAACCTGCCTCCTAACGTACGCTAAATACCAAGCGGCTACGAGCTAAATCCCGCCTGGACTCTCTCTACAAAGGTCTAGCCTCGGCTGAAGCGATGAAAGCAAGATCGATTGCAGACATGCTCCAACTGTTTGTGTATTTTAGAGAGGACAGTGACCGCCGAGCTGAAGCTGACGCGAGACACCGCAGAGAGGCTTGAGAAGAGAAACGTGATACTGAGAAAGAGGATAGAGCCGAGAGGGTTGCCGCGGAAAAGAGAGAAAAAGAAGAGCGTGAGCGCGTTCGTCGGGAGGAGGCTGCAGCTTCAGAGGCTCGGCGCCAACAGAGCTTGCACGAAGCGAGGGTGCTGCGAAAGGACTCTGCGAAGAAAGAGGCTGCAGATCGAGCTGAAAGGGCCGATGGGAAGCTAGAAAGTCGACGTCGTTTTGAAGAGCGTCTGGAGCTCGACAGCGCCGAGGCTCGACAGCGCCATGAACAAAAGCTGATACTGATTTCGAGTATGCTGCCTCGGGAGTAACCGTGGCGAAGGTAAGAAGGAGTCTAATGTATGGCAAGGTGTGCTATGCATGAATACGAATCATGTTTGCATGAACGTAAGGACCTCCGATCTTCCGGACCGTGTACGAATGTAGTTCGGATCTCACTGATGCCCACCGTACGGACTCTGTAGTTGGCCAGGCGAAATAGATATCCAACCGAACTTGGCGCTTGTCTGTGTCGTATGGCGCGGCATGA
This sequence comes from Phytophthora pseudosyringae, assembly GCA_019155715.1. Classification (NCBI taxonomy): domain Eukaryota; phylum Oomycota; class Peronosporomycetes; order Peronosporales; family Peronosporaceae; genus Phytophthora; species Phytophthora pseudosyringae. The sequence continues at coordinate 17,854 of JAGDFM010000604.1, forward strand.
GCAACCTGTGAAACAGATTTTCCACAGAGCCCATACCCCACTCGGCTGCCTGCCGGGTTGAAGTGATAGCCTTCGTCAGAGACTTAGCCACGCGGCGGACTGACGGCACGAGTCGGTTAACGTCACCTTCCTTCAAAGGAGTCATGACGCGTCCCCGCATTTCTCCCGCGCACTATCCGCAACGACGCCGTAGCGGAGGTCCAGATTCAAACTTGGGTCCGTTAGTCTGCGCCTGAAATCGAGGCTGGTATCCCCATCGTTCCAACTGCCAGGGCAATTGTGCTTCGCCCACACAACTAGGCCGTCCGCTGAAAACCATAACGTACCCGCAACGAACACGTTGTGCAGCCAGCCATTATAATGCGCGTTCTGAATGTCGGCGTCGGAGGGTTGTTGCACCTACAACAATGCAGCAACGTGGTGATAGTTAATAAAGAGCTTAGAAAGAATAACCGCATAGACAACTGACCCGATATTTTTTTCCGTCTAAGAAGCCCCATGTGTAAATGAGCATGGACTGACTTGGAGAGATTAGCCGAGCTAATGCCTTCTGACGAGCGAGAGTAGGCTATACGATGCGATCCGGAAAGACCCCCGCAACGTAGCTGCCATTGCAGACTCTGCCGCGTTGGGACCAGCGACAGGGTAGACGACGGGACCCCAACCTGCTGACACAGCTGGCCTCGATGCATAATATTAACGTAGAAAGCTATAAGCACGCCCAACACTTGATAATGATGGCGTAGCTTCCTGGGCCGGCCCCCCTTGGGACTATAAACCGGAATGTGATAATGAGATGTGAAACGCTCGAGCAAGCGACAGAACGAGGACCTGACAAAGGCTCTGGTTAGTACATATTCACATAGCGACAAACTAATACAATCAGCGCACCTCGTAAGACTCGTGATAGATAGCCAGGAAGTTCGTGTCCGTGCCGCTCGCCCAGGTTATGGCCCACCTGGGATTGATGCGATTGTTTCAGACAGTGCAGTGTTATACAATGCCGCATCCTAACCGCGCGACTCCAATCCCAGCACCGCCTCTCCGCGACCCTCGGACATGGATTTTCTCTGGATGAAGAACGAGCGCAAATGGTGCGCTGTCCAGTAGCGCGGGGGGGGGGGGGGGGGGGGGGGAGGCGGGGTTGG
>JAGDFM010000605.1:0-18323 GCA_019155715.1 Phytophthora pseudosyringae
TCAGTTGGTTCGGTGGCGTGCAAGCAGAACGGCTGCGACAAGAAGGCGAAGGCACTCGGTATGTGCTGGACACACTGTGAAGGAATCAAGTGTCGAAGCGCAGAGTGCTCCAAGTTGGCCGTGTGGAGCGGTTTCTGCTGGGCACACGGACGCAGTTAACGTTGCGAGTTCCGCGGCTGCATTAAACCCGGTACGAGCGAATGTACAAGCTGTGTGAGAAGCACTTTGTGAATATGCCCCACGCCAACTACATCGAAGTGTACGTGAAACGATGATGTTAGTTTTTTTTTTTGCGATGCGAGGTTCGTGATGGTACGTCTTGTTGTGCTTGTGAATGGAATCAGGTAGATCTACAACACAGCTGATCAAAGGCTCGTAAAGGGATTCAGCTGGCACTGGAAGCGCATATGCTGGCAAACGAAAGGATTGACCATACTAAGCGCTGCGACAAGGATTCTTCGTACAAGAGTGCCATCGTTGAATCACCTTGGCATCACTACCATCGGTTGGTGCCATCTAGCTGGCAATGCTTTTCTGTGTCATAGTAGTCATGCGCTATGGACTCTGGTTCATAGCATCCATTAGCATACTCATCGTGAAGCGTGAGGTCAGAAGCAATTAAGGTTCTGCGACTTGGTACCTGAAGTACTATTAGTAAGCTTCATACCTTACAGAGACGCAAGAGACACTAGATGCGTTGCCCTGTGCTGCCAGATTTGTGTTGGAAACCTTTTAATATTGACCGATTTGTTTCACGTGCATCGAAGCAAGGCATGGAGTTGACCTATGGCTGTGTCAAAAGCTTTAAATTCTACGTTTGCGATCTCATTCGTTTTTGCAGCGACGGGAGTCTTGCCGCCTGGCTGGATGCAGGATGTTCTGGTGATACCAATTGCTGTTCACGTGCTTGATGATGCGACCACAACGGAGCCAACCGAAGGCCTGTGGAAATAATTTCACAGCGTCTGCACTTCTCCACAAGTCAATTCGATATGCCGACACGCATGTGTTGCCAGGAATGGCGTCTTTGCCGAGTTGCCGGGGCAACTCGGCAGTTGGGCATCGTGACCGCCGGAATGGATAGGCTAACGGCGAACTTGTCTCACCGAAGCGAAACGAAACACACTCCATGCATTGCCAAAGACGAACGCTGCTTTCAGTCTTCTCGCTACGACGCTATCGAAAACTTGGCTTTCTGCGCTCTGACAGCTGCTCCGTATTTGTTTCCCTTGCCTGCAAACTTTGCAGCCAAGTGTCCCCGTGGTCACGGAATTTGCGGTGGTCTTGCTTGCTTGGATACCCATTTGAGCACCACGCTCAGCTCGCCCGGGCCCCAGACGAAAAACGCTCCACCCGTGATAGAAACACTCCCAGTGAAATTGTGGGATTTCCGGTGTGGTTTGCTCAAGTGTAACCGGTAGGGAGCCTCGAGGTTCTTTTCCTTGTTGGTACGTTGATAAATCCGTGGTTTCCCTAGTCCACTTCAATCTTAGGTTCACACAATGCTGGCACTCACGAACCCGCTGTTTCAAACGCAACAAGGGGGTTCAAGCGTTCATGTCAGTGCCGTAACAACTCAACACCATCCGACCGACGCTTACCACAGCGGATTCAGCTTCAAGCTCACAGCGGTCAAAGGCACAATCGTCACAGGACTGACCTCCTGGCAAAGTCCTGTGCCTTCGTGCTTACTCTGTCGTCTGCTACCCCCCGTGTCATGACGTGAAGGCGGCGAGGCACTTCCGCTTGCTGAAGGCTTGGTGAAGTTGATCAAGTTGATGTAGCCTCCGCGTAGTCGGATTCAGTAGTTGGGATGTGGAAATTAAGGGTAAGCGCTGGCGTTTCAGATGTACCCCCCCCTCCACTCAACGGCAGCCACTCACAGGCAGACAAAGTGATATGGGCGGACCTTCGATGAGATAACGACTGGTCTTACTTATCCTGGATAAGTTATCCTGGCGCATGGACATGCACCGCAAACGCCAGCGATGGCCGTTTCCACCGGTAGCACTCCACTGGCATTTCGGCGTTAACAGCGCCTTGGTGTCGATCGACTGCCCGTGGAGATCTCAAGCCGAAACGGGATAAGCTCACAGACAGCATTCGCACCCAGGGAGTTGAAGCGCAGAGGATGCAGTTACAGCGCAGCATTTCTCTGTGTGAAGGCTCGGTTGTCGCTGTCGACGTGTACTTCTTTTTATGTGCACCGTGAATTGCTGCTGCGAGTATTTTGGCTTGGTCACCGCATCGATTCAAGCAACTTCCTCATATGCTCCAAGCTCATGGTGTCATCACCAAAGAAGAACAACAAGGTGTGCCTCGGGAGATCATTGTGTGGTATCTAACATCGAGTATTTCTGTGTTCGACATCCGTAAGTGAAGGGAGGATGGAGTTCGTTTGCAGTTGGAGTGCTGTAAGTGTGTACGCTTCGAATCGATGCACTTGCACAAGGGGCTGATGAAGTTACGTAAATTGATGTTGCATCTCAACAGGTGTGGCAATCTAAGCACGACTTCTGTCGCCATGCAATAGACAGTGATCTGTATAAACTTTAATTCCTATGACTGGATGAATCTACATGCGGCGGAGCGCGCCGTCCCCACGGGTATTTTTCTCGTGCGTCGATCAGACGTGTAGTTCCTCTTTTCCGTCCTTCAACTGGTCGTGGTGTTTGACGCAGTAGTTGTGGGTGCGCTCGTACGCAGCCTTCTTGCAGCCATCGTACGCACAACGCTTCCCCCCGCCGTGAGCCCAACAGCAGCCATTCGACACTGCCACTTTGGTGCAGTGGGGGGCGGAGCACTTGGTTCCTCCTCCGTGCGCCCAGCAGAGCCCGCGCGACTTCCCTCGGCGCTGGCAGCCTTCCACGACGCACTTCACGGAGCCCCCTACAGATTCGACAACATGATAGACTTGGCGTTAGCTTAGGCGAGTACACTTACTACGAGGTACTGAGAGGCGCGCACCGTGGCGCCAGCAGAGCCCGCAGTTCTTGGCACTGGATGGACAGTCCTCAACCGAGCACTTCTTGCCGCCCTAGAAGAAAGACACACTAGTTAGTATCGATCGAGTACACAAGTTGGTGGAACTTCCGGTGAACGTTCGAGTGTTGAGGTCTCACCCCGTGTCGGAAGCAGAGCCCCTTGTTGATGATGTAGTTGTCGCAGCCGTCGACCTTGCACGCGCGCGAGCGTCTCTTCTCCTCGTTGCTGAGCGTCCTCCGCACTTTGGTCTTGCGCCTGCCGCGGTGTTTAGCGGCTACTTTCGCAGGCGTCGCGAGATTTGGACTGTCGCCCGCAGTCAACAGCGGACTGGTCAAGACGACACCCCTTTCTGCCTCCCACGGGCTGACGAACCACCGGGGCTCCGAGACGGCCTCCACGGCGTTCATGATGAAGCCCAATGACCCCTTGACGTTGCCTCCGTTTCCGGCCCACGGATCGGTGTTGACTGGTGCGCGCGGCATGGTTGGGCTGCCCGTCTGAGGAGGAAGCGATGCGTGCTCTCGACCGCGCAAGTTGATAAATAGATCCCGGCAGCAGGAGCGAGGAGGTCGGAGTAACCGTCCCCAATTGCGGCGCACGTGCGAAATGCTGAAGGGACAGCGACGTGCACCCATCGGTGCCGCCTCCTATCCATACCTGTGACCGATAGCCATTGGGTTCAAACAACGTCGACTATAACAACGCTTTCGGCTTTCGCGTAAAACCTCTGCACCGCACTTTGGAGGCGGGTGGAACCGTGCGTAACCAAGTTTTGTCCGGAGCGTGTTAGCTTGTTTGTTGTGCGAAAAACCGCCTGTCTGCTAAGTTATCGGCGCAGTAGTGCGCTCCATTACAAGCCATGTTAACTCTACGCGGCGCTGTACCGATGAAACAAACGTGCTCGGCTGTGCCATTCCGACGAAGCTGTGATGAAGCACTGTAGTTTTCAAGCTCATTGCGCTGCCTGTGACCGGAGGGAGGGAAACGCACGACTTGTTGCCCGTTTTGCATCATTTTGTATTGTGAGTTCTAGTCGAGGGAAACTGAAAGAATGGGCAACTGCAGAATTCAAACGACAGTTTGGCTGGATTCGGCGGACTAGATTTCATACTCTCCTAGAACCCCGAACACCCGTCGAGGTACACTGGCCCATCACCAAAATTTTACCAAAAAGTACCAAATTGTACTGAATATGGATCTTAAATTTGGCAGAAGTAGCGCCCCTTTCTCGATAGCGTCGGCGGCCAACCAGGCCGATGATATTCATATGAATGAATATGACGACTTATTCGACCGTACTTGTCTTTTGTATTGGGCACAGTGCAGCAACGAGCAACCACTGTCGCAATCTTGCTGCTCTTATGAGCTGGAAGACGTGAATTGGCAGCACTTAGGCAGAGGAAGTCACTAAGTTGTTCGTGCAGATGCCCGAGATCACGTCTTGAAAGCACTCCGATGATTATCACAACGGTGTCCGGGATTTGCTCCCGAGAGCACCAAGATGAGGAGTCCACGTCTACTTGGCCAGAGCAGGTTGACTTTATTCCCTCGTTATGATTCCGGAATGAATCTGTCGCTCATTCACTGCTTCCTGCCATTACTCTTCCTTTACATGCATTCCTACAACTTCACCAAGCTGGCTGGTTCCTGGTTGCTCGTAAAGAGCATCGTCCCTCCAGCTTATGTTGCTCGAAACGGCCCTCAATGACTGTCTGCACGCTTTGCTGCTCGTTTTCGTCTGTGCTAATTGAGTCTTCGTCAGCTCACGAGACTGCATCATACGCTCGTGACAATCACCGCATACCATTAATAATTAATACGTTTTCAAATAGTTTTGACCAATCGCAATTCATGGTGTTTGGGAAGCCCTATGCACCGTTCCGACGTATCGGGTCGAAGGGACACGAAAAATATGAGTACTCCATCCAAACCACACGTGTCGAGCATATCACTTGCATGTTTGCTTCCAATTTGACCAATCCTCCCAGGATGGGCTTAGCTGAGCTCAAGTGTGGCAACACCAAGCGTGCTAAGACAGCAGCATAAATTGAGTTCACTGCCTTCTGCAAAAACAAAAATATAGAGTTTGACTGTGTTCAGGAATGTGTTGAACAAGACGCTACAGGTAAGTATTTTCTGTCAGTCCTGAATAAGTTTGGCATGTTCTTTTTTGTTTTTTGCATTTAACGAGGGTAAGAAAGGTCAATCACTTGCTCGGAATACCGTCATGCAATACTTTACACATAGTAAAATGTGGCTGTTCGACGTCTTCTCCGCGCAACGACATACTGCCGAAGCAAACATGCTTAGCATGGGGAGGCCTCTCGACAGCTTTTAAATGAAGCGAGACAGAAAGGTAGTTAACAATGCCCCACCATGACTTAAACAAGATGATGTTGTATTTAAATAAGAATACATGTTACTCTAGTGATTGTCAAGACGGAATATTGTTGTGTCAGCTGTGGCACCTGTTTGGACGAGCTTCCGACCTGTCGATCGTTCGCAAGCAGAACCTTTCCATCGACGCAGCCGATGTGTTCTTCATGCGTTTATCCGCACGAAGACGTCCGAAGGGCAGGTGTTGACGCTATTCCCAGACGCCGGATTCGTCACCTGCCTGTTGCACGCGATCACGGTGGCGCTCATCACGCAACCTGTTCCGTCCGTTGCCTTGGACGACAACTTGCCTGAAATCCCGGTCGAAACCGCCGTCACACGATTGCCGGTGACTCTGCTGGTGGAAGTGCTGGATCACCCCGACGTGTTTGCCACCCTTAACGCTGCAGCCGCAACTACCGCTGTCGATCCGATGCCCGCCGCTGCTGTTCCGACGACATACTCGCGCGTCAACCGTCTGTTCAAGCGCATCGCGCCTGTTGCTGGAGTTGTAGCATCGCTGACGTCGCACTCATTTCGCCGCGGTGGCGCCCTGCATGCAAACGGGTATGATAACGGCACACACTGCTGGAACTTTGACCGGAGGGCCTGGAACATGTCGACAACAATCAAGGGGATCACCGGTATCTTCAGCACAAGCAGAGAATATCACAAGATCAGCTAGGCACTCAGCGGGTACAGAACTAAGGCTGCAGTCAAGGCGCTTGACTTGAAGCCGTTCGACGCAGAGACACAGTAAAAGATCACCGCTGTGCAACGCTCACTGTTCAAAACCTGATACAAGATAGAGAGCTCCAAGTACAACTTGAGTCAGCAAGTAGCCGATGTGCTCGTATGCCTTATCTTGCACTACCCCATGATGAATGAATTCACGCCAATGACTTTGTTGTCAGCTGTCTAGAGTCGGCTGCTGTGAATGACGGGGCGTTTGTCGCTGGGCTTCTTGCGTGGTCTTCACATCTTGCCGCCTGTGGAAGCACTGGTCCACACAAAATGCCACTCTGCATAAGGAACCAAGCAACGCGAGCAAGACAATCGCCCATCAACGCAGTGGCATTGACCAGTTAATGGTACCCCTCAGGCGCCAAGACGAGCGCTTAGACAACCTAGAAGCTAAAGTGGACATAACACCAGCACCAAATAAGAACAGGAAGCGTCAGCAAGAACCCAACCAAGACGAGGACAATTCCATGTGCAGACGGACGTCGGTAGCTTACCCTCACGCAACGTGGTTTGCATGGTACGCACAGGAGCCTAAGCGGATGGCAGACGCTCCGAAGCAGCAGCGATCCAATGTCAAACAGCTTGTCGACCTCGTGAAGTTGTTTGTTGTTGGGAACTTGAAGCTGCACGCATGTCCAGACGGCTGCCGCGACCGAGTGCTGACGCATGGTAAGATGGTGGTGGAAGCATCGCTAACCTTTAGCAACACCCACAGACCCAAGTCCTGGGGTTCTACAGCTGTCTGGAAGGAGTTTCACAATCTGTACATGTAGAACTATCGACAAGATTGTCCGGCACCTACAGTCTCGTCGAGCTGGTGCCATTCGAGATCTGGACCGCCAAGATGCCCTCGATCTGTGTCAAAGCCGTAGGGACGTATATCAAAACCCGGCGCAACGCGAGAGTATGCACAACTGACAATCAAAGATAACAAACACTCTATTGCATGTTAAGCACTGTGAGATACAAGGTTGTCGCCTTCGCGTACGTGTGATCCACACGGATGAAAGCTGAATGAAGAAGTCTGCATTATTTACCCTCCACGTGTCCGAACGATTGGTTGGAATAATCGTTGGCCTGTCGACTTTAGACGAAAAACCATAAAGTATCGGAGGAAAAGTCAAGAATGCCAGAATAATCTTGTCGATATTGGAGCGGTTCCTGCAGCCGATTTGTTCTTACCAAACCCAAATTTGGCCCATAAAAATTCATAGACCGTCCATTATATTCATGGAGAGACGCCCAACAGCGGTGCAGATCTTATATCTGGCAGACCCCCCACCCCCCTCGTGCAGATTATTTGGTGGGAATAAACCTGTGAAAACGCCCGATTGGGCGCTATACCTGTTAAATACGATATTTCCTTTACGCGCTTCAGTGCGCATTAGCCACTTCAACGCACAACACTCAATCGCGCGCTTCCAAGCTTCCAGTACTGACGCCTACCATCATGCCCAGACAACGAGGAAGGGCGCCTGGCCCCGAGACTACACGACTGACGACGTCAACGTGCCCTTGGACTCCATACAGGCCTACAATCCCGCGGGCTCGAAATAATGGGCGATCATGTCGTTCATAATTCAATAAATTGCCTCCCACGCGGCCCCAAAGCATGGTTCTGAATGGAGATCAGCTCTCGTTACGCAGTTCTGTCCACGTTGGTGTTTATGCTTGTTGCGCTAGTCTTCCTCGGACAGCGCAAATATCAGCAGTAGCATTGTGTTGTTGGGGTCATCATCGCGCACCGATGTGGAACGAAATTGCTGCGGGTGTGCCCCACCTTTCTCAAATATAATCCAGTGGTCTAAATTGAAGTTTGGTGGGATCAAATCGGCTGTGGGAATCACTCCATTAGCCTAAAACACGTATCGAATCGTCGCGAATATCCTAAAAAAAATCGAATCTCGGTCGAGGATGGCAAACACGCAGCGGCAGCGAATGATCGCCAAGAAGATCGAGCTCATCGAGACGGCGAAGGTACACGGATGGAGTATCGCTAACGCGTCCAAGGCATGGAAATTCCACGCACTACGCTTAAGGGGTATATCGATGAAGAGGAAATGATACGCTCCACGACTGTGGACCCCTCGTCAATACGAGCACCATGTCCGGGAAAACGAGCTCCAACTCATGAGTTCGAGCCGAGGTTGGTAAACCTCATCATGGAAAGGGCGAAAGATAGCAAGCGGATGTCGCGAAGTGATATAACCGTTTTGCTGCTGATACATTTTCTGGTTAAAGAATTGCATAGCTTATCTCATATATTTTCCTTAAACGATGCATGATGCATCGTTTTGGCGTTTTCTGGTTACCCGTGATTATAATCGTAGGCCATCTCCACAGAACCATAGTCTAGCGGTCAGTCAAATGTGGATAATGCCGCGTTTTGCTTAGATTGGAGGCAAATATCCTTTTGGCCAACAATGCCGATTTTGACTTGGAAACATCCTACGGTGTCGATAAATTACGGTCAAATCCCAGGATGAGGATGCTGGCGGCTTTTGCCTCAAAACAGCGTTCCTTAACGAGGCTTAGTGCTGCGTTTAACTACGGTAGATTACCTTATTTTGCGAAAGATGCATTATGCAGCGTTTTGCCATGCATCAGCAACAAAAGGGATAACCTTTCGTTGCCGTATAATAGCGCAGTACTCGCGCAGGATCCCAGGAATTTCTGATAAAAATGCCATCTGCCAGGGATCACGGCTCACGCGTTTCTTATGTCGCCATCAAGTTGCTGACCGCATCGTTCTTTATCCCAAGTAGCCGAAGGCACCTTGTGCGCAAGAAAATACCCAAGTGGATGTGACGGGTTTACGCGAAAGACCCCGGTGAAGGTGACGGATTTACCCGAAAAGACCCAGGTGGGGGTGCCAATCGTGGTCGTTGACGATGATGAAATGGATGAGAACTCTATAAGTGTTTCACGCATGTGTGACGACAGCGACTTACATCTGCTGTAAAACTATGGCGATAGCCTTTAGATTTGACACAGACGCGTACATTCTCCAGATTATGGAGGGGGGTTTAAGATCGCTGGAGCCTCGAGGCTGGTTGAACGACAAAGTGATTTCATATTTCATACGTGAGCATCTGGAGCCTCACGGCATGGCCTTCAATTTCGATGGGTAGTTCTTTGGAACTCTTTTCATCGAATACTGAGCCAACAAACGGAACGGAACATGGAGATGACCCATAAAAACGTTTGTGATATTTCTGCTCGGTTCCGTACGAGAAGTATCGCATGGTGCTGATTCCTGTGTGCATGGACCTGCACAGGTGCTCGTGGTTATGAGGAATCCAACGTATGTCACTGGGGGTGTCAAACCGTCAATGCTACACGTCGACTCACTACTGTATCACAACACATACACAACCAAACGGCTTTTAGGAAGGTACTTCAGGAACGAGGCACTGGAAAGTACGGTAAAATGGGATATAATTATTCAGTCAAGATTTAGCAAACCAAGCCGCCCCAGCAGAACCAGTACGACTGTGGCATCTTCATGCTCTACTTCATACGCCAAGTCAACAGGGCGCTGTTGCTTTCCAAGGGTCAATTGAGTGTATCAATAGTCTACAGCGAACGAGGTGTGGCAGTCGATGTGAGTCGGAAAAGTCGAAATTTGAAAGTGATTGAGTTAGAATGAGGAAAACCTAGCCGGCCAGATCCATCAGGCTATGGCTTACCTACAAGCACACAAAGTTTATGTCTCTAACCCCATTGCGTTCGAACAAGTGTGCAAAAGTAAAGGCCCAAATCGGTTGAAGTCGTATGCACAAGGGCAACTTCAACTTGTCCTTTTATCAGTCAATCAGGGCCGCTGAATCGTGGGGATCAACCAAACGCACCACAGTATCCACACTAGGCGCGCACTCGTGCGTGCCTCCAACAACAACAACACAGCAGGCCCATGTCGCTGTAGAGATCCGGTCAGGTAGGCTGTGAAGTGTCAATCGCAACACCCCCACTCATTTCGCAGTCTACTCGAGCATTTCGGTGATGTTGCTGTGTTCGAGTAGGTAGCGAAGTGTCTTAGTTGCCAACCACTTGGTCAAGAAGTCAGCGAGCTGGTTCGTGGAGTCAACGTACTCGAGCTCCGCAACGCCAGCCATAACCTTCTCGCGAATGAAATGGTAGCGGGTGCACACATGTTTGGTCCTGGCATGGTACCCAACGTTATTCGCCAAGCCATCGCATCTTGGTTGTCTTCGTAGATTATCGCGCCACCACTCCGTTCCGTGTCAATGTTCTTGAGCAGAAGTCGCATCCACACCACTTCCTTCACGCACCCACTGAGGGCCCTGTACTCGGCCTCAGTCAAGCTCAGTCCCTCCGTCTTCTGAAACCTTGATCGCCACACCATACATCACCAGAATGATCCCGCTCATTGAACGTCTGTCGTCGCGGTTAGCAGCCCAGTCGGCATCCGAATACGCCGTGAGATCTGTTCCCAGTGATCCGTCGTACGTAATGCCGAGGTTCTTGGTCTTCAGCAGATACCTCGCCACTCTGATGCTAACATCCCAATGCTTCTCATCCGGATTCTCCAAGAAACGACTCAGTTTGGCAACCGCAACCGAAATGTCAGGTCGGGTTCCACAAGCCAGGTACATGAGGCTGCCGGAACCTTTCACACTGCCTGCGTACTTTAGTATATTCGTGCTCTAGGTTAGCTCGAGTTCCATCCCGTTTTTCCACCAATCGCGATTTTTGTTAAGGCTACGCGTTCGCTTGTTATGGGGTGGTCTACTGCTTGGATATGTTTTCCTATTACGACGGTCGGAGTACCTGTACATCGGACGTCAACATCACGCTAACGTGCTGAAGCTTAAGAATATTTCATTCTACGACACGACGGGCCGACAATGTAAGCCACGCAAAGCTCAACGAGTTGGTATCGCACTTATGGGAGCGAAAAACAATTAATATGGCCGCGAGGAAGTCAGATTTCATGATAAGTCTGGTGACAAGATCATTTGCCCAGTATCGGCGGCACAATGGATTATCAAGGGTGCCAAAGCATTTGGTACGGCACCGGAACAACCGGCACTTTTTACAGGCACGGGATCAGGTATCTCGGCAAAGGGTATAGCTACAACGATCAAGTCAGCTGCCCGAGAATGCAGCATGGACCCTGCTCGTTTTTCCACGCACTCTATTCGTGTTGGGGATACAACGGCTCAACTGAATGCATGTGCTGACCGGCTTGCAATCAAGGTCGTGGGTCGATGGTTATCGAGCGCCTTTGAGGGTTATTCAGTCCTGACTGCCGAAGATTCCTCAGAACTTTCCAAACTCATGTGCTGAATTGGTCGGTGTGTCCAAGTCGACTACATGTTCCATCGCGGCTGACCAGCATCGGATTGGTTAAGGGGTACCGCCACTCCTCACCCACGAAGAAACATGAACAATTTCCCCACTCGTTAGCGATTGTTGGAACCAGTAATTGACAATCTGAGCATACGACCACTCAACAGGTTCTCGAATCTTGCTCGTGGCTGAGTTAATGAACTTTTGATCTCGCGTCAAATTGCCATTCACTCCTTCAAACGAGCTGACCATGATGTCGTCGCGCCCGTACGTACAGTCCCTAAAAATACGGTAGCCACGAAAACGAGAATTGCTTCTCACGATACTGGCAAGTTGAAATCCACGGTACATTTTGATATCTTGGTTCCGACCAGGATACGGTCCAAAGATATGCGAAATTAGGCCATCTGAAGTGACGGGTATTCGGAACTTAACCCTTTCGCGAGCCATCTTTCTTAACTATACTATACAAACTTAGGTCATTAGTTTTTAGTCGCAGGTAGAATCTCTATTTTGGCTTCTTTTTACGAAGAATGGACACTATCTAGACATGTCACGTGCAACATCTAATCCACTGTGACTTGTCGGTGCAAGAGAAATCCGTATAATATACGCATTTATCTTACTTAGTTTTGTATGGGTGTGTGCTTTTTGATAGCACCTTTCCTGACTTGTTATACAATACGGTTGATTCTTTGTTGAACTTGTGTAAAAGGAAGCTAAATGCTCCCTTTAAGATGGTTAAATTCAACCTTGTTTTGCCAAACAGCTTAAAGGGCGCATTTTGCTCCCTTTTGTCACGAGAGTGCTTATACTTATGGCCATTGTAGATAACCTGCTGACTCAGAAGTGCTTTTTGTGCTTGATATACGCTCCGAGGTGTGGGTCTGCACACACCGCGTACTGTTCCATCAATGAAGCACCATATATATGTGTACGGACTTTCTGCGTCAAACACAGCCCGTGTGTATGTCAATTTATAGCTGCTCTTCCGTGGCTGAATATGATAGTTTCTTCAAATTGAACATCGAGAACGCCAACGAGATGGAGAAAAATATTAGATAGCCCACTATAAGTCCTCCACATTTTCCAAACGCATAGACACCGCCAGCTTGTACAGCAGCACACAAAGCGCTCCAAAAGCCGTAGTCGTGGTTCTTTCGCGGATAACAACGTCAGATATATCCATAAACTTCACGAGCATGCACAGTTCTGACTTGGCGAACATGAACCGCTTCTTGCACACTGAGTCGGACAGTGCGTTGAAATTGGACGGAACACGAATATGCAACTGAGGAAGGGGGGGGGGGTACACGAACTCAGCAAATATGACTGTTTCTTCGAGAATAGTCCAGCCTGTTGTGCTCGATGCCACCTCTGTAGCGATTAGACGTTCATATAGTGACGGGGTACACATCGTGATATCGATCGAATATACCAAGTCACATACCTGGTCAGTAAATACTCTTCTGCTACGGTCTGTGTGGTTCACATGTTGTCGAGAAGACTGGTTCTGGAGTGGCGACAAGTTCTGTTCATAATTAAGTCGACTGCATCACGCTTTTAGTGACGGCATAGACACCGGAACTTGTAGAAGCCATACCTAAAACAGCTGCTATTGTTTCCGGTTCCATCTGAAGTTACCGGTCGTAAGTTTATGTTCAGGGTGGATTGAGCAGATGCTTGATCCGAAATGACGTAGTTTTCGGTTGTGCTAAGACCTCTAATGAGAAGGAATAAAAGTCTAAGAAATGAGATATTGTGTTACCGATTAGCGCGTAGCCTCATCAACGATGCCCACTAACCATTCTGACGCAAGAAGAGCACTATCTCCAGCATGATCGACTGCAAACTGTGGCGTTCTTGGCTGTACGTCGTCCTGGCGACGCTAAAGAAGCACTCGACAATATTGGATGGCGACGGGATACTTCTGAGCATGTTGTACCTTTGATGAACCGCAGCCAAGCGATGACGCTTTTGCAGCTCCTCTACAAAACGACCCCTATACGTCTTTCTCGCCCTCGCCAGCTCTTGTACCACGAGATCGTTGTCGAACATTTTCATCCAAACAGCGGGAAAAATGTCACTACATCCTCTACACTTGAAGTTTACTGATATTTCCCCCGAGAACGCTACACAATCGGATTCGAAGCCAGAGCCGTGCACGATATCTGCACGGGTTCCTGAATGGGACATTAAAAAAAAAGTAGTGATTTAGCAATGGCACTTTAAATAAAATCACTGATAGACAACTTACCAATATATATCACGTTGTGTGCTTCACGGCAATTAAACCGTCAAACGATCACACAACAAAAGCATAAATAACCACATCAGCACATGCTTTCACAAAATAATTATCCACAACAAACAATAACTACCTGAGTTTACCCGACTGCTTCAGAGATCGCAGCCGAACCATCGGGCTTGGACTGCAGTCAGAACTTCCTCTGCTCCATCTCCATTTGAACAGCTTTAGTCAGCCGGTGGCTTGCGTACTCCACGAGGAGGACGCCCATGAGTATAGCCAAAAGCCGGTTCACCGAGCAATTATCATCCGCCACATATAGACGATCACGTAGTTGCTAACTGTAGTCGCGTGGCAGCATCTCAGCCAGAAATATAATGTGCCGAGAGGTCTTCCTCGATCTCGTTCAGCAAGGGGGGGGGCAAGAGGAGGCTCGGTCACGTCGTCAATCTCGTAGCAGACAACGATGAAGTGCTCCGATGTGTGGCTCCGTCCAACGGAGATGGGCCCAATGCGTGCTGGTATTGAGGCGGCGATGTAGCGCTCCACACAAATTGATTCTCAGTTAGAGTATCTAGATCAAAGAAATACAGAAAAAGTTGTCCGACTATAAAACATCTCACGAGCGGATTGAACTTACCGTCTTACATGTGGGATCTCGCAGAGTTGGAGTGGTAAGTTGTTTTTAGTGATCCAGACCATCTACCCATACACATTCTACGCGGAGCGTCGATTATAGTTGAGCATGGAGCAGTCTCTGCCGTTGATGCAGACAGCATCACAGCTTCGTAGTCTGGATGCTTGCGGTGCACGTGCTGCATGAGGTTTGAATAGCCGTTCCAAAGGGTTTGCTTCCGAAGTGAGCCGCAACGACAACGGAAATACTCCGGGATGGCCTCGTCGACGTCGTCACGGCACGGGCGGAAGTAGAACCACATCACCTAAGCAGGCGTGAAGGTGGTGTGGCGGGGGCCTGGTGTGAGTATCATGGTAGCTTGCGGGGGGAAGGAGGGGACTTGGGGAAAATTTAAGTGTGAGAGATTATGAGCGCTGGATCAAGTTGTGGCAGAACATTGGGCCGATGAACTGTTGACGATCAGGCTGTTGCAGTACATTGGGCTGGTGAACTGTTGGTGGCCATGAACTCGGTGGGTGGCCGGTTGGATGGCAGTAGACCATAATGATAAAGAGGTTTTATATTATATAAATAATTGCAGATAATTGTATTATCAAATAAATTATCGATAAAAACTCTGGTGCGTGAGGTTCCGTGCTCAGGAAGCACCGAGGGGATTGACGCTAACTGCTGTGTTGTGTTCATGTATTGATGTAGTAGCTCGTAGGAACAACAGAGATGCGGGTGCAGCACTACTGGCTACAGCTGAAGCGGATTACGAATGCGGTGAGTGAGCGTTCTCAGGGTGTATGCTGCCATAATTGTGCGTTCATTGCATACTAACTACTGTGTGCTGTGATGGTTTGAATGGTGCATTAGCTTGTGGACACATTGTTGATGTAGTGAGCTACACTAGACTGTATTGTAATGCAACGCAAGGTGTTTTCTTCGTGGTTATTAACTAGCTACTTATTCTGCCCAGTTGTTTTCGACTTTTTGAAGTCGATCGTCGTCAGCTCCTAACGGAATGCAGCCCGCGATGCCTCGGCTTTCGTGATGTTGAAGGTTCCGGAGGTCAGCTTTGGCATGCGCTCCAGTAGCGACTCTGGTCTATGCTTCACGATGTGCTTGTATACGGCGTGCATGTAGTGCAGCATATACACGCCGTAGTCGACCGGATTAGACTGTCGTGGCTTAGTGATGTAGTTGTATGCCGGCGTGTTAGACAAGCCTTCTCCGACTGAGTGAGCCTTCTTGACGAAGGGTAGAAGCCACTCCAGTACAGCGAAGAGGTGCTCTGGGTTGTGTCCGCCCTGCAAAGAGTTGACATGGTAGAAACTTGTTCGCCCCGATGGGACGGGGCTTTCGATCACGAGAAAGCTCCAGGGATTTTTCGAGCACACAGGTACAAGCACATAGGGATATGAATCCCAATCGAACTCCCCCGTTATATCTTCTAAGCTGCGCTCCTCATCCTCTCGTGTTTCGTATGCAAAGGCGATCTCCAAGAAAAAAGCCGACCCCGCTGGATAAACAACGCCTTCAACCCTCTCAAAGAACCTTGAAATAATGCAATCAACTGTCACATTCGTCAGCCTATTGATATCTTGCAGACTCACGAAGTCTTCGGCGAACAGAAGAATATTGACGCCTTTTGCGTGTGGTCCCCCAATATTATTCGCATGCGGAGCCACCGGAACGTTCTCGTTTCGACGAGTATCCACTGAAATCACAGCAGGCTGGTTATATTCCTCACACTCCACTGCCTCCACAGCCTCCTCACTCTCCTGACGCTCATCAGCCTCCACGGCCTCCTCAATCGCCTGACGCTCCAAAGCCTCCTCACGCTCAGCCGCCGTCTTATGTTCACCATCAGGTATTCGGTTTCTCGGGTCGTAGCGCTTCATAAAGCGAGTTATCCAAGTCCGCTGAGTGCTATGCTTTAATACCGCAAATTCAGGGATCTTGCTGCAATAGTTGAACACGTCTGCTTTCTTTACAATACCGTCTTCTCGCAGACAGGTATCGTAAAACTCCAGTGCCGCCCACTCGTACGAAGCCATTTTGTGCCTCCGCCCAGCCCCCTTTGCACGAATGCCGTTCCCCATATCGGGCGGTGAGCCCAGTACTTTTTCTTCCAGCTCAGTAGTGTGGGCTTGAGGACTTTCAGCTCTCTCGCAGGCTTGTTCGAGCTCCACTCAGGGTTCTTTTTCCATTGTTTAAGCTTCTCTATCTGCTCCGTTGCAGGTGTCTGCACCCCCATGTGCGCGTCTTGAGAGGAGAAAAATTGAGAGGGAGCGTGAGCCACGTGTCTCACCTTTTGCTAGGTCAGTTTAATGTAAACAAGGTCAGTTTACTGTGAACACGGTCGTGTTCAGATTAATGTGCCCTGATCTCTGTGAAGACTTTCAGCTTGACAGCAAACGCATTGAGCGATAGGCCAGTTCGGAGTCGTGCGGCTTCGAGTTTCTCTGCAGCCCCTTCGCGTGCTATCTTGTCCCTAGTTGAAATCTTTGTCACTACATCATAGTACTTCTTGCGCCGCAGATAGAATCTAGTTTCCTTTGGATGCTGCCGCCAACTTGACCCGAACCTCTGGTTTGTATCAGCAATCGACATTTTCCCTGCAATGCCGCTGGCGTATTCTTTCCACAAGTCCACTACTGTCGTGACCGCTCTACTGAGTCGAATGGCATTGACAAACGTTGACCCGGGTGGACGTGTGTGGTGCTGTAATTCACAGAAATCGTCGTTAGTGCGGCTTCTACGCAACAACACAACAATTCGCCGAGTCAGGTCGGCGATGTTGGGCGATGCGTAGGGTGTGATCCCTTCGCGGTTCGGCCCTTCCGGGTTCAGTTGCGGCTTGAGAAGTCACTAGCTCGGTCGACTTGAGGAACGAATCGCGAAGATTGTCAGCCTCGCGTGTCGCAGCAGCCAGCTCATGACGAAGTCGCTCGGACTCAGCGATAGAGGATTCCATACGCCTGAGTCGAGCCGATTTAATTCGCTCAGACTCGGCGAGCTTGGTGCACAAGGCGGCAACCTCCCCAGTCACGTCGGGAAGAGGCGCCATGTCATGCTTCACGGCGTCCAGGAGGTCGGTCGGCGAGCGAGCGCTCAGGATCGACTGGCGAAACGAAACATCATCCGGCAGAGACGACGAAGTCATCAAGAGGGACAAGAGCTGAACCATGGTGGCGTCACGCTCCGTCTGGGCTTCTCCTGGACAGCGAACAAGCGGCGGATCTCGGGGAGATCGGAAGAATTAACCGCAGCGACCGGTGAAGCTTGGCGAGAGTGATCTCGAGGAATTTGGCTCGGACGGAGTCGACTCGCCGAGCCGGAGAGCAGCTCCAATGGACTCGGCGAAGACAGGAGGATTGGTGAGTGTGCTTGATCACGCGCCGGTGCCGAGGAGGAACCAGGCGGAGACGCTTGACGGGGAGTGGTCGAACACGATTCACCCGAACCCGGCGAACCAGCCAAATCGAAAACCCGCGGCGATAACATCGCGGAGTTGTCTGGTGTCCACGAAGGCGAGCTTGAACCGCTCAGGTCGTCGAAGAACTTGTCGAGATCCGACGGAGACTCCAACGGAGCCGCGTGCGGGAATCGAGGACCGCCAACCACGATGTAAGTCGGGCGGCGAGGAGGACAACGAGGGTTTCTGGGCGAGTAGGAGACGTCGTTGAGCGGCGATGAAGGCTACATACACGAGAGCTTCAAGACCGAACGTTAGTCGCTCTGGGTATCAGGCGGACGAAACGAGTCGGGCGTGGCATACCGGGGTGTCGTGGCGCAGGAGGGTTCGCTGAGCTCATGCTCAGGGCGACAGCAGCGGACTAAGCGGTGGTTGGATTGAGAATGGTCGAGACACTCACTGGCCTGGCTCGTATCCCGACTGGGGCTGTTGTGGTGTATGGAAACGCAACATTTGGGCGCCTATCCTAGGCCGCCTAATTGAGGTACTTGGGTACACTCAGCTCGGCTCGATAAGTTCGATGCAGCTAAGTACGGTTCGACTTGGCGAAAGTGCGA
>JAGDFM010000606.1:0-13033 GCA_019155715.1 Phytophthora pseudosyringae
TCAAACTTGCTCCACTGAGTCACAAACACACCATCTTGTTCGTAGTTGTAACGAGGCTGCACTCGACGCTTGTCAGGCTGTGCGGCGATCCATTGCAGAGCCTTCAACATTTCTGCCGGCTCTTGCGACTGAGTACCATCGCGAATCAACGCAGCGACGACAGATAGCGGAGCTTCCAGAACTTGGGCAGCGGGCACTGATAAAACGGGCGAGAACACAACATTCGGAAAGTACCGAGGCAGCATACCAGCTAACTGGTTTCGGCTTCGCAGGTCGACCGATAGGAGGATCTGAGGCGGCGCATGGACTGCTGCTTCGATTGATGTCAAGCTCCTTGCCTCACGCACACGAGCACGATATATGCTCTTCCCAGAATCTTGTCTGCCTGGGCATACTAGCACCAAGGCAGTTTCTGACTCGAAAATTTACTGCGAGCCGGACAAAATGGAGAGCGCATTCAAAATATAAGCATACCGAACCATATATTTGTTGGCATTCATACTACATGTAGTAGCAAAGACCAGTAAAAGTCGATGCCACCAAAACGAGCAGCATCTCTTTCGTATCAATAGTTTGGTGACAATGCTTGATTTTTTTTTCTTCAGTATTATATTTCGAATATGTTTAAAAACACAAATTGTGGGCCTCAATCGGTACTGCCAAATGAGTTTTTCAGCAATGACCACCGCCTGGGCCATGCTGTTCGGAATTTATCCTGCATCGGTGATAGCCTTAATGGCCAAGTTGGTTTTTGGCTTGATGGTCTTTGGTCTTCACAAGCATGTTATACCGTGCTAAAAAACTATCCAACACGATTTAATGTCACTGGTACTGGACTGAGACATCGGGAAATGATGCCCGAGACGACCAGCACCGTCACCGTTTCTTTCAACTCGTTACGCGCTAGTAGTAGTAGAAGAAGAAATGTTTCGTCGAAAAAGGTGCGAGTCCAGAACTTGATTCGATCTCGTGTACTGAAAAGGTCAGGACAAGTGCAAAAGAACAATGGAATGGATGTGAAACAGATACGACTTCACACACTCCTCGTTATCATAATGTGTGATGCCGGAAAGCGGATATATAAAAGTGGGAAACGACTAGATTCGCGCATCTACCGAGAATACTCCAAAACCAGCATACCTGACGAGTTTCTCTCCAAAACCAGCATACACGGCAAAACCAGCATACCGAGTTTCTGATACTAAGGCTGGGTGACTGTTCCTGTCCGTAGTTGCAAAGCCATCGCCCCGACAAACATCATCAGACAGGAGGAGGGGGTTGGCTGGGTCACTACGAAAGAGGCCATGCCCACTCTTGAACTGGGGGACGTATTTAGCAGCGGCAAGGAAGCGAAGTTTGCTGTGCAAATCTTCTGGTGATGCCTAGTATCAGAAACTCGGTATGCTGGTTTTGCCGAGTATACTGGTTTTGGAGAGAAACTCATCAGGTATGCTGGTTTTGGAGTTTTCTCGCATCTACCATCCTGCTGTACTTGCGTTTTCCAGCTGCCAGTTTCATTGATGTCCTGGCGCAAGTCCTTTCCAACGAGTTTGTATTTTCAGCTCGCAATTCGCGCCGTTTGGCTCAAGAGGCTTCTGGGTACATCTCCGGAGGGCCAGCGCAACCAGATCTTCCTTCACTCGGGCGTGAACTCCCACAGTGTGGGGCCGAGGCTGGGACGAGGAGCTACCTGGCGAATGCTACCAAGTTACTACTAGCTGAGTGATGCGGGCTTGGTGATCCCGCGGACCGCTAGTCAAGAGCACCACCAAGTCGCGACGGGCCTGGCGGATCCATCGGGTCCAAGAAGATCGCCTTGCCAAGGCGCGCCAAGGACCTGGTACCCCTCGGAGCGCTCAAGACAAGCAACTATCAAAGCGCGCGGGCATGGTGGATCCTCGCGCACACGCAGATCAAGCATCAAAGCACGGAGGGCCTGGTAAGCCCACACGTGTTCAAGATCTCACACGCCAAGACGCGTCAGTCCTGGTGAGCCCCTCGTTTTCCCGTTCAAGCACCAAGAAAAGACCGAGGTGAAAGCTTCGAGGAAGACATGCTCATCTTTTCGACTGGCCCGGCATCTCCGACATTATACCTGTCGGTTCCGATACTCCGACAATATCAAAGATGGCGCTGGCGCCACCAACGTCGTTGCCTATACCAACGCAGTTGACACCACCAGGAGTAGCTTACTGCACCTTTCTCGCCCTATTTTTTTTCCCTTTATATGTACTTGGTTCGTGAATCAACGCTAGCTATTCACCGTTGCAAGTTTTCCTTGAACGACTTGACCAGCTTGAGTGCCGTCTCAGAATTGTCCGACCACGGGTCAGGCAACCGCATGAATATGCCGTTTGTGCGTGGACGCGGTGCCGGACGGAGATCCTGAATACAGTAGAGGGCGTGCTGTCCACGCCGAACACTCACGAACGCCGCGCCGAGGCACGTCAAGTACGTCACCTGCGGCTGCGTGATGCGTTGAGCAAGTTTTGTAGGAAGCGTCGCCCAGATGAGAAATCAGGCTGCTCTTTCCGTGAAGGCCGTGTCCAGCACAGGCTCAGCTCTCCTTTCGCCAGGAAAGCAACAGAGGCGATGTCCAGCTTGCCTGATGCCGTAAAGGAAGGAAACTTGACGACGATCTACACCCTCGTCGAGCAAGGAGCGAGTGTGAACTCGAGCGATAGATATGGAAAGACTCCTCTGACATTAGCTGATCGATGGGGACATCTAGAAATTGTGAAATGCCGCGTGGGGAATGGTGCTACACTTCGAGACACTTTGCTGCAACAGGCTGCTGGCGAGGGACATTTTCAAGTGGTGAAATACCTCGTGGAGAATGGCGCAGATGTGAACGCGAAGGATGAATACGGAGACACTTTGCTGCAACTGGCCGCGGGCCAGGGACGCCTAGGAGTGGTGAAATACCTCGTGGGGAATGGCACAGATGGGAACGCGAAGAATGAAGATGGAGGCACTTCGCTGCTTCGAGCTACTTATCAGGGGCGTCTAGGAGTGATGAAATACCTTGTGGACAATGGAGCGGATGTAAGCACGAAAGACAAAGACGGATCCACGCCGCTGATTTTGGCTTCCGGCACGCGTGGGGGGCGTCTTGACATTGTGCAATACCTCGTGAAGAATGGCGCGGATGTGAACGTGAAGAATGAATTCGGGGCCACTCCACTGAGAGAGGCCGTTCGTTGTGGACATCTAGAAGTGGTGCAATACCTCGTGGAGAATGGCGCAGATGTCAATGCAAAAACTGAGGATGGTACAACAACGCTGAGTGTTGCTCGTTCTTTGGCAATGGTTCAATTTCTGGTGAATCAGGGTGATGCAAATATGCAGAGAGATTGGGTTATCCCTGGAAATCAAGTTGTGCTGCACCAGCATGAGATGAGAGGATCATACCAACTCGGGGAATGGTTGGGCGCCAAAGTTGTCATCCAACCAGTGGCTTTGAGTAAAGTGTTCAAATCTTCACGACGGCTTTCGAGAGAAGCAGAAGTCTGGCATAGATTGTATCATCCGCACATCGTGATGATGTTTGGTGCATGCTACCTCGAGAACAACCCATTTATCGTTTGCGAATATGCACCCAACGGCCAATTGATCGAGTACTTGACAGAACATCCGAACGAAACCTGGCGGAAACTGTATGAAGTGGCGCTCGGTTTGTGCTTTCTGCATCGGATGCGAGTGGTTCATGGAGACTTGAAGTGTAGCAATATCTTGATCGGGTCGGATGGTTTTGCGAAGCTGACGGGCTTCGGTTTGAGTTCGACCGAAGCTTTGGCTGACACTGACAAGGACAACAAAAACAGGGAAAGTTCGGGCATATTCGGGTGGGCATTGTTGAAACGAAACTCGGCGTTCGAATCGGATTTGTATTCGTTTGGCCTGTGCATCATTGAAGCAGTGACTGGCCACCGTTCGCGGCGGACAAGATTATTGGCAGCGGCAGGTACACTCCCAAAGCGTACAAAACAATTCACAGACGCGCAATGGAACCTGGTAGAACGCCTATGCCGATCCAAGACGAACCACGACTTGTCAGCTATCGATTTAGTACAAGAACTTCGTGTTTTTGTCGATGAGAAACAAGGTGAAGAAACAAATTATAGTACTTTCGATCATGGGGAGATAGATGGCATGCTTCAACAGATTCAAGAGTATGTCGGCACAGACGATGCGGACAGAATGAGCCGACAGGTGTACGAGCGATTAAGCGAAGTCTCCGAGCAGCTGAGGTATCAAAATGTGTCAGAAGCCTTCTTTTGGAGGTATTTCGGTATGCTCGAAGCATTTTCGAAACACATGAGACCTGGTTCGTCTTTGTCGGCTAGTCTGTGTTCATCGGCTACAGTGTTGAAATATGCAATGAGTCGGCAAGTCGCGAACGATGCTTCGTTCTTCCATCACAAGATTGACCGCTTCATGGCAGCAGCAAGCTTGTCGACGTCCGCCGATATTCATAATTGGCGAACTGGTTGGGATCACGTGCGTCAAGAGCAAAACCAAAAGTTCATGAACAAAGCGCAAAGTGCAAACACGCTGTTGGAAGATATCCCAGAGGAAGAATGTGAGGAAGTATTGACGAACTTGCGGTATCAGCTGAGCAAAAACTACATAAACTATGAAACCAGTGCATCCGAGGGTCTGACTCGTGCGAGAGCTGTCATCTCGAATCTGTGTAAGGCCAAGGGCATGCTGTACGAAAGTTGGTTTATTCCTGAAAGTGATGTCGAATTTGACAAACACACCAATTTCGCAAGCGGTGGTTTTGGCTCTGTCCATCACGGAAAATGGCTGGATGCCCGAGTCGTCATCAAAACAGTGGATTTGAAGCAGGTGCACAACTCCCGAGAAATGTTTTTGAGGGAGGTGAAGGTCTGGCACAAATTGTATCATCCGCATATCGTGCAGATGTATGGTGCGTGCCACGTTGGCAAACCGTTCATCATTTGCGCGTATGCCCCCAACGGTCAACTGGACGAGTATCTTAAAAAACACCCGACCGAAGTGTGGCGGAAACTGTATGAGGCAGCACTCGGTTTACTCTATTTGCATCGGATGCGAGTGGTTCATGGAGACCTGAAGTGCAACAACATTTTGATCGGTGCGGACGGATTTGCCAAGCTGACAGACTTCGGTTTGAGCTCGATTGAAGCACTGGAGGAATCGGACAGGAACGACGGCAGCAAAAGTGAAACGTTTGCAGTTGGCGCAGTGAGATGGAAAGCTCCGGAAGTTCTGAATGGTGCTGGCGCGACATTTGAATCGGATGTGTATTCGTTTGGTATGTGCATAATTGAAGCCGTGAGTGGAAACTATCCGTGGGGAAGCCTTCAAGATGCTGCTGTGACTTATTGGGTGAAGGATGGTGCAATCCCAAAGCGACCTGGGCAATGCACCGATGATCAATGGAGGCTTGTGAAGCAACTTTGTAAATACGAGCCAAGCAATCGTTTGCCCATTGTAGATGCAGTGAAAGCGCTGAAGGGATTGGCTGGTTGAGAAAATACTTCGAAGTATGGAGAAGTCAAATCAATCATCTGGCAATCTCAGACTGTTCATTTATTCATATCACCGTTTCTATCTGATCAGCTCCTTCGAAGATCTTCAAACGACAATTGCATTTCGGAACTTACCTCGCCCACTTCAGAAATTATTAATTAATATTAGGTATTGATAAAGATGTCATGATAATGGATCTTTCGGTACTTCAAAGTACATATACAATGTACTTCTGACATACGCAAAGTGAACTCGCTGTTTTTGTGGTTCTACTATCGGATATGCAGAGAAAATATTGCGGAAAGGCCTGGCAGAAAACTCCTGTGCCTCCACGAAACGATACGCTTTGAGAAAAAGAAAAAAAATGTAGTAGAGGGAAGACCAGTGTGCAACCGCTAACACGGGAATGCTTCGTATCAACCAGCCAGTTTTCCAAGCATGGGCGACCTGAAATGTAAGTCAGCTGCGCGTGAACACCGATCGGATTCAGGCTCGAAAGTTTGGTGGCGCCGACTGTAAGAAAATATTCACCTCCACACGCCGCGCATGCACAGCGCACCAGCATCTCAAGCATGTAAATTTATCAGCAACTATGAGCTTGCGTTGGGACAAGTTTCGTATTCATAGCTAGATTTGCATCCTGTCCCATTAGTTGCCAGGGCCACGTGCCTCAATCTCCCACACATGCTCGACGCGGTTGCCGCGGTAGCCCACAAGGTGGTCGTACAAGTTAGTGGTAGGGTCGCAGTGGCCCGGAACGAGCAGCAGCTTACTGCCAAGAGCGGGCAGTTCCACCTTGTTGGTGCCAAGAGTGTTTTCCTTCGGCTTCAAAATGCCGTGTTCATCGCCACCACCGTGATAGTCCAGAGCCGTCGGTAGCTTCTCTCCACTGATCAGCGTGTGTACCAGCGGAGATCCCGAGTCCAGCGACACCGCCTTTGTGCCAGCATCCACCACTGCGCGTGGCAGCGCAGCCATCGCATTCGTGCTCATCACCGTCGTCAACACATACAAACTCTGCTCCCAGTCCTTCACCAACTCTCCATCCTCTCCAAGATTCCTCGCGTAGTCCGCATCATTGAACACGTACGACCCGGGCTGCACCTCGGTGAAAACACCACTGGCCGCTTCGAGCAAATACGTCCCCGTGCCTCCTCCCGTCACCACGTCACACTTCAGCCCGTGCTTCACCAGTTCCTCCTTCACAGTCTTCGCCTTCTCCGCCACCCGCGCAATCACCTTTTTCTTCTCGTCGTAGCTGCGGATATGCTGCGCCGCGCCATGGTACGCCTGGATGCCCACCATCTCCAACTGTGGAGCGTAGGACTCGATCTTCTTGGCCACCTCGACCGCCTCCTCCACCGTATCCACTCCACAGCGGTCCTGGCCCACGTTCACCTCCACCAACGCTCGGAAGTGCACACCTCGAGCTTCAGCAGCCTGTGCAGCCTGTTCCACCGCCTCCAAGTTGTCGAAAATGAGCGTCACGGTCGCTCCCCCTTTGGCCAGCACGGCCATGCGCTCGTAGCGCTCCAGTCCGTAGACCTCGTTGCTCAGCAGGAGGTCCCTCACGCCCCCTTTGAACATGGCTTCAGCCTCGCAGACCTTCTGGCAGCAGAGTCCAACAGCGTGAGACATTTCTAGCTGCAACTGTCCGACGGCAGAGGACTTGTGGGCCTTGGCATGTGGACGGATGGCGACAGTGGGGGACGTGTTTAAGGACTCTGGGAGACGCTTGAGGTTCACTTCCAGAGCGTCCAAGTCCACGAGCAGACACGGCGTCTCCAGGGCGAAAACCAAGTCGCCGACACGCCCGGGGGCTCGACGAGACACGCGAGAGAGCGGCGAGGCGGACAGGCGGCGGATCGAGAGCGCACCGATCGCTGTAGCCGCAGCGGCAGCGGCCAGGGGCAGCGACGACGAGCGCCACATTTTCCTAATTGGAGCTTTTAGGTGGTCGAATGAGTAGTGTGGTACACATCGTGAACTTGTCTTTTGACACGGAAGTCCACTATTATTGCAAACACGACAATATGAAGGAGCGATACACTGTGATGTTGTTGAATATTGACGCCGAGTTCGCCGCTACAGCGATGCTCGGGCCGCCGTGTCCTAGATATTTCATTTTGCTCCCAAATAAGGCTGTGCCAAGCGCATTCTGCAGGTGTTTTTCGGCAATATTCAGATGTGTCCGAATTTATCTCGACGGAGGGACTTGTGCTCTCATGGAGCTGGCAAACAGTATTCGCACATCCTGTTTTGAGCTGCATGTTACAGATTAGCACAATCGTTGGCGTCGTCGGCAAGCTCCTCCCAATCCCAGCAACAAAGCATTAAGGTCGTCAAGCAGCTGACAGCCAGAACATCTCCCAGTCCCGTACCAAACCACAGTCCTTCCACACCCAGGCCGCAGTGGAAGGCTAGGTACGCCCCGACGGGGATTCCGATGCCGTAATACGCCAGTGCGTTGGTGATAGCGGCAGACGTTTGTTTCCCTGCGCCGCGAAACACACCTTGCGTGACACAATTCAAGCCATCTGCGACTGTGAGAGGGGACCAGATTGCCATCACCTTGGTCGCAAGATCTGCGCTATCTCCTGCGGCAAGGAATAGACGAGGGATAAACCCACTGAAGCCGTAGAGCAGCACCGCAAAGGCTGAAGCTAGCACAAACGTGATCCGGAGAGCTACTGTACGAGCGCGCCTCGCTGTATCGGGTAAACCAGCACCGAGGCAGTTGCCAACGCGAGTAGTAATAGCCAGCACATTACACCGGCAGTTTTTTTTCTTAGCTTTATTTAACAAGGAGAATAGGGCTAACCGTTTCTAATGCAATGCTACGACTTTGACGACACAACCTCTCGACCACCTTAGAACGAGAGAAAGCGCCACCACTTCAGAAGTAGTTTTAAAAGCTCTCGTCTCCTTAGAAGCGACAGCTGGTGGTTTCAACGAGGACAACCTCTCGACCACCTGAGAGTGAAAGCAACGTCTTTTGGATCATAGGGTAATTTTAGAACCGCTCAACCAACAACATTCAAACTATACATTGATAAATGCAATAGAAAATTACGCAGGCAATTTTTACCGCAAGGAATAGTTCAGAGCAGCGCGACGCGTGGCGTCTCACCATTGGTTGGAAGTCTATGTGACATGCCTTCATTTCCGCTTAAATACGTCCAGAAATTCTCTCATTCCAGAATCTGCCGGCTCGAGGAAAGATGGTCAAGCTTTTCTGTGCGATCGTTGGTGTGGGGGGAAGCGCTTTCTCGGTGCGAGTAGACGAGGACGACTCGGTGGATGACTTGAAGGACGCGATCAAGGCGAAGAACTCGACGACTATAACGTGCGACGCGAAGGACCTGCAGCTCTTCCTGGCGAAGAAAGACGAGGGCGCGTGGCTGAAGTCGAAGGATCTGCTCCGGATGCGGAAGGGGGAGATCTCCGATGAAGTTGAGAGTCTCTACATGAAGGAGGAATTGGACGATCCGACGGACAAGATCTGCGCAAAGTTTCCCGGCACAATCCCCGACGGAACGATTCACGTGCTGGTGGTGGTTCCGGAGCAAGGGACCTCGGTTCCAACTGTCTCCCAAGACGGTGTTTTCGACCACTGCAGTAACCCGTTCTTCTTACAATTCCCGACAGTTGACCAAGGTGGTGATTGGCTCGAGTTTTCGTCGTTGCTGCCGCTAACGAGACGTCAGGCGCTCTACATTCGCTCTTCGTACCAAGTGATCGCCGACCAAGCCCTGTTGAATCCAGATGTGGACATGGTCAAGTATGCTGTCGTCACGGGCACGCCTGGGGTTGGAAAGTCGGTGTTCGTCTACTATGTCATGTGGAGATTGATCAAGGAGAAGAAGCGCGTGCTGCTTTTTGACAACAATGGGCTCTTTTACTTCGATGGATCGACGATGCTGAACTGTCTGGCGTTGCCAAGCAAGTTTAATGTACAGTTTTGGTCGCCTGATCTGTGGTGCCTTGTGGATTCGATGGACCCAACAAGTATCCCTGGGCTTCCCTACCGGCTATGCTCAGTTCTTCTCGCAAGCACACCGCGACGAGACTGCATCGGTGAGTTCAAGAAGCAGCCTCCTACTGCCGATGTTTTCTACATGCCACTGTGGTCGAAAGAAGAACTGGCGACAATTGCTCCCATGTATCCACATGCAGCAGCTGTGTGGGAGAATCGATTTGATTGCTTGGGTGGTGTACCTCGCCTGGTGTTGCAAGACATTGGAACAAACCCACAAGCTTTGCTGATGTCCGCATGCAGCTGTTGTTCTCTCGATGATTGCATTATGTTGGTGTCCATCTACTCTGAGATCAACTCGAAGACCAAGATCGCTCAGATTTTGATTCACATCCGTAGCCAAGAACCGTATCGAGAGTACGAAGTCGTCTATGCATCAGATTTGGCGATGCAGTTGATTGTTCGAACAAAGTGGCAACTTGACCGCGCGAAGTTGCAAAGCCTTCTCGGTTCGTCAGATGCAAACCCGCTAGCACAATCACTGTGTGGATACATCTTTGAGTTTTATTCTATGGATCGGCTGGAGCAGGGTGGGACTTTCGTGTGTCGAAAGCTGGTGTCTGGCGCTGACATGCGAAAGCGCGACACGATTAAACGCAAACGAGGCAACCCAGATAATGAAGATGAAGAAGCAATCGACATCCCACCGTCATCGCAGCCTCGGCAAATAGCGGAGCGGGTGGAAGTCGGTCAACATGCAAATCAGCTGTACGTGCCTCGGACATCGAACTATGCTGCTATTGATGCGTGGATGCCGCAGTTCGGTGGATTCCAGATGACTGTGGGAAAAACGCATGACATCAAGGGCGGGGCGGCAGATGATTTGGCGAAACTGGGTCCGAATGGCAATCGACTCTTCTTTTTGCTTCCGCCACACTACTACAAATCTTTCACCAAGAAGACTCCTCAAACCATCGAGCAGTTTGCAATTCTTGTTCCGTATCCCGAACAGGTGTAATGAATGAGTGTTTCAACGCTTCATTGATATCAGCTTCTCTTTCATGGCCTACCAATACATTACTTCGTGATCATTTCGTCATCGTAGGTGCATCAAGCACGATTATATTTTATTCCTGATAAATATAGTTAGTACTAAGTATTGGATACTGATAGCAGCAGGGTAAACCAATATATTCTCATCCTGACAAATATAAAGTTAATAGTATACAAAGATGGCATACTCACCCGATCAATATCTCGCTAACAAAGAGCGCATCAATGAAGCGCAGAAGCGCTACTATCAGCGCACACGTGAAGCTCGTCTATCCTATCAAAAGGGATACGACGATAAGAACAGGGATCAAATTCGAACACGCAAGCGAAAGCCGAAAAGAGAACTTAGTACCGCTGAAGCCGAACTTAACGCTGAAACAGAACTTAGTTAATTAATTATTTTTTTCTCTCACATAAAAAGTCAATCCGTATATAGACAATGACTGACGATACAGTACCACGCTTACGATTTTGAAGGATGCCCTCGGACCCTACGCCAAGTATTTGAATTAATTAATTTCGAAATCTTTTGTATGAGGCTAAGATATAAAGTCGATCCTGATACAAGATCCAATAATTATAAAGTCATTTTCACGGGAATAATATCGCCAAGAATATATATAGGCAACATGTTTGCATACGAGCTCGAAGGTCTAAAGAGATTGAATATTGATGCTGTTCGCTGGGGCAGTACCTACCGCGTTAAGGTACGCGGGAGAACTGGTAAGATGGTTTATGTTAGCAACGTTTCCCGTCCGACCAATCAGAAGCTGCTAGCTAAGCAATACAAGATCTCTGTCGAGACTCTGAAGAAGCACATGTCCCCTAATTACAAGACTGACCCCAAGTATCGTTTCTACAACGGAAAACACATGGAGTCGCATCTGTATGAAGGTATCCAGCCTACTGAGTTCTACGACAAGCTCGAAAACGTACTTGCTAGCCACACTAACGCTTTCAAGGTAAACATTGCTCTTGGCTACGATCTCGTGAGCCTAACGGATGGTAGTTTTACCCAGTACTGGCACCCAAATCTGGCTAACACTTACGTATTTAAGACCCCTGTTGCTATCAACAGTCGATCTGACATTCGTAAGAAAATTATCTCAGAGATCAGGTCGATGGAGTTGGCTAACACGCTGAACTACCCCAAATCGGGGTATAAGCTGAAGTCAATTACTGGGTTCAAAATTTACATTTACTTTCGCGAGCATGCACTTGGCGATAGCGAAGCTGTTATCCCACAGATTATCCGCGATAACAAGCACGTAATCAACTTCCCTAAGACCAACAACAAGTGCGTGTTCCACTGTATCGCATGGTACTTACATCAGCATGCTAAGAAAGATCCTCGTCGGATCCAGGCCCAAGTGAAGGAAGTATTTAAGCGCTACTGTTCCTACAAGGGTATCAGCTATAGGCTTAGTCTCTTCCGTAGCTTTAAGACGATTGACCTCCTACAGCTCGACGAGCTTGAGGAATGCTTTCATTTCGGTATTAACGTCTACTCAATGGATGTAAAGACCGGTAATGTTGAGTGTATCCGTCGTTCGGAGAGAGAAGGAGTGGCTATGGATATTCTATCACATGAGAACCATGCTTTGTACATCAAGAACGTTGATATGCTTCAGTCCAAGTACCAATGCTCGAAGTGTGAAATGATTTTCATTAGCTCTACTAAGCTACGCGACCATGCCAAAAATCAGTGTGAGCTTGTCAACATCGAGAGCTTTCCAGCTGAACCAACTATCTACAGACCAGCCCCGAACACTATTCGATCAATGCTAACCAAGTACTCCATCAAGGGCATTGATCAGTACCTAGATCATTATCTCGTGTATGACTTTGAGGCCATTCTAAAGCTAGTTATGGCACAGCATGGTGAGAATACTGTCTTCACCAATGAGCATATTCCCGTATCAGTATCTGTATCGGATAGCTTAACCGAGGAGGTGCGTTGCTTTGTCAGTGATGAACCGAAGATGCTACTAACGAACATGTTCGAATATATTCACCAGATATCGATCAAGATCCAGCAGTACAACGTACATAAGTATGAGATCCTCCTGCGCAAAATTATCGATGCTCACGGCTTGACTGGTATGGAGATTCCAGGTGCTAAACTCGATAAGACCTATAAGATGGTCGATGTGGACAGTTGGATTAAGGAAGGAAAATATGCCAGCTTCTTCGACTTCCATAGCACCCTCGGGTTTGGTAAGCAAAGATCTGACTATGGTAGGATTAAGCAGCACCTTGATCAAGTACCCCTGCTTGGGTTCAACAGCGGTCGCTACGATGTAAATCTGATCAAGAACGATCTCTTCGCCGTTATTGGTACAGACAACATCAAATCGGTGATCAAAAATCCTAGCTACATGTGCATTGCGACCTCGAACATGAAAATGCTCGATATTAGCAACTATGTACCAGCTGGTACGAGCTATGCAAAGTACCTCAGCACATATCTAGGCGACTGCAAATGCG
>JAGDFM010000607.1:0-18993 GCA_019155715.1 Phytophthora pseudosyringae
GTAACTTTTTCGAGCACGAGGTGCTAAATTCGGTGAATATCAACGGTATCCCGCCTCACAAACTAACGCTCAAGACAGGAGCGCCGATCATGCTGATGCGGAACTTGAACCCGGATCTAGGACATTGTAATGGCACGCGACTTCGGGTGGTGGAGCTAAAAGACCATGTCATCCACGCAAAGATCATGACGGGTGAGCGTAGAGGCCAAGACGTGTTGATTCCAAGGATCGTCTTCATTAGTGACGAAAATTCCGGAGACTTCCCATCTCGTTTGCGTCGCAAGCAGTTCCCGGTCCAGACCGCATTCGCGATGACTATCAACAAGGCCCAAGGACAAACGGTGCACAACCTGGGACTGTATCTGGCGTCAACGTGCTTTTCCCACGGACAGCTGTATGTCGCGCTCTCGGGAGTTACTGCCAGATCCAAGATCAAGATGCTGATTCAATATTCGGAGGTAGAGGAGAACGACGGAGTGCACGCCGTAAATAATGTGTGCAGACAGATATTTGACATGTAGGAGGAAATGAGTAGTTTCATATACATAACGTTGATAATCCAGACTTCATTTGCATTGGGTGTTAAACTTTCTGCCGAGCAAAGCGAGGCGAGCCCACATTTCAACGTAACACACATGGTAGGAACAATTTGCCCGCCGAAGCGAAGCGGAGGCGGGCAGGCCCACATACTGGGAGAAACCGTGTCACCACCGCCGCGTAGCGGCGGCGAAAGCTAGTCTAAACAACAACGAGAGCAACCTGTCTGTGTGCGTGTCTGAAGCCCCGGCCGAAAAATGCCCATTGGTTGATTTTGCTGCCGAGCGGAGCGAAGGCGGCGCCCATTCGCTAAAAATACCGCGCGGGCCCGAAGGGCCCCCGGAGCCGATGGCGGAGGCAACAACCTGTATGCGTTGCGAGCCAAAGCGAGCGTCGCACCATCAACAAACCCTGTCGCCACCGTGTAGCGGCGGCGATCGCTACCTGTATGTGTCGCGAGCCAAAGCGAGTGCCGCCCACCAATAAACCATGCCCCCACCGCCGCGTAGCGGCTGCGAACGCTAGTCTTTATTCAATGATTGCTTACAGAAACAACTTCGACCCGGCCATGGGATCGAGTAGACCCCTCCCCCCCCCCCGAAGGAGTTGCTTCCTTAAGCCCTCACTGGAGGCAATAAATGCGACTTTGGCCGGACACGATCTTGGCTGGGAGGCCCTCGACAGACTCCTTGCGCAGTCTGTTGAACGTGTCGGAAGCCCATCGTCCGTGAAATTGAATCGTGAGTGCATCGACACTGGCACGGTATATGTGTGTAGCACCACCGGCACGCAGGGAGTGTGCGCTGAATTCAGCTGGGTTGTAGCCTAGGCTTGCCGCAGCTTGGCGGATTAACGTTGCCATTGTCGTCGCTGAGATGCAGTTTGGTTTGGCTATCTTGTTG
Organism: Phytophthora pseudosyringae; assembly: GCA_019155715.1. Lineage (NCBI taxonomy): Eukaryota > Oomycota > Peronosporomycetes > Peronosporales > Peronosporaceae > Phytophthora > Phytophthora pseudosyringae. The sequence continues at coordinate 1,440 of JAGDFM010000607.1, forward strand.
ATGAACACGCCTACCGGGATATCTAGAGGTAGTGTACACCGAGCCTTGAGCGTACAAATGGCGCCGAAGACCGGACAAAGGAAGTGATGCCCTGAGCGATTCAGCATTCGCAACGTTGGTGTACCGCGCTGGTTTGTCTTGAACCCCTTCAGTCGGATATGCGCGGACGCAGCTTCGTGGGAGATATTGGTGGCTAGACCCGAGCTGATGAGTACCACAACGTCCGTTGCCTTGAGCGCAAACCAGGCGAACTTCTTTCCTTTGGAAGCGATTTCCTATCGCCTGAGAAGGAGAAGAATGACAGACACAACACCCCCCAGAGAGCTGGTCGGAAGGCGTCGCCATGTTGAGAGTGCTGTAGCAGCGTTCGAGAAGTCGAAGTGACACCGGAGCCTTGGAGCGAACGGGGCCGTCGAGACGGGAAATGACTTTTAAGACCATGCGAATTTGTGGATGCCCGCTGGAAAAATCGAGTGTGGCGGCCTGGAGGAGATGCAGGATACCATGGAGCGTAGCTGCGATGGTGGCGCCTCGGATTGGCCGGCCGGAACCTCAACCGCGCTGGGACCCGTGAAGAATGAAATCGGTGACATTCTGCCGCTTAATTTCCGACGAATAACCAAGCAACGAAGGTTAAATTCCGCGGCGCGAGGTCCAGGTATACCACGCCCTCAGGTAACTGCGGTACTTGACGAAGGTAGGTGCGGCAACAGAATGAGCTTGGAGATAGTACGCCAGGTCGCTTCCAAACTCGAAATGTCCCAGATCAGAGTGACCTGCGTCCAACCTCGAGTTAGTTCAGCATATAAAGTGGCCAATGAGTTGCTGGTGTTAGTGCGAGAGCCTGCGTCTGCGATCCAATTGTCCACGCCGGCCACATGGTGGACGAGAAACGAAGCTCGAACGTCAGTTCCGAGTGGCTGAGAAGACGAATGAAGGTCTGAGTGCGGCGGTTCCGAGACGCCATTTCGTTCTACCATGCCACCGCGGAGGTGTTGTCAATTCGGAACTGGACGTGAACTGGACGTGAATCCGCCGGTGAGCGTAGCAAAGCCCAGTTTGAACCCCAGCCTTGTACGGCGAATGCAGGAGCTCACGGTAGTTGATATCAAAGCCGAAAAGTGGGCCCCCCTTGGTGGCCTTGATATGGCCCGCCTGCCGCATTGAAGGGGTAGCGGAGAACTACTCGGGCAAGTGGAATTAGGGCGCATATTGGACTGTCGGATGCATCCATTACAACGATAGCGTCCGGTCGGGGAAATGCGTAAAAATATTGCAAGGGCACGCCGTTGAGAAATGGCGAGTCGAAGATGCTGGACCACCAGATGAGGTATGTTTCATGTCGGAAGACACCGGAACTCGACGCCATCGGTGGAGAAATCGTTCTTGCTGACACAGTCGTCGGAGGAAAGGGAAAGCGGGACGCACGCGGATAGCCACATGCCGCAGACGACCGAGCGGCAATCTGATCGATTGAGATGGTCTGCAGCGAGACCTGTACGAACGCAATCCATTGTCTTGCGGATTTTCGCGTCCGGCATAGCGACGGTCACCGCCACGGTGTCGAAAACAAGTCCACGTACCTTCTGTCATGAACTCCATTTCTTTTTAAATTTCCCTAATTAATGGCACCATGCCAAGCACAGTGATCATACGCTCCGTAGCGATCGTTCATCGTCACTGCAGCTGTCACCAATGTCGGTTGCGACGTTGATGTCCAATGGTAATAAAGGGTCGATATGGGTGCCATGAAGGTGCGCAATGGCACCACCGAGGATGCCATAGCTAGCCGGAGAGCCGGACAAGCCGAACGCTGCCGAGGTGTCGATAACGAGGGCATTGTCCTTCTCCAGCCGACCCCCAAAAGATACGGGCTCTCGCTGTGGGTGCAGATATTGCGAAATGCGGACGCAACGTCGCCGGCTTGCAGCTTGATTTCGGCCTCAGGGTACTGCTGCTATTACCGAAGAATCTCGACAGCAATTGCATCACACGGTTCGAAGGTGGGCGTACACAGGCGCTCAGTGGCGGTGGCATTATTGATTGACTTGCCTTTAGGGAACGAGAGGTCGTGAATGACCCTGCCGGTCGTAAGCGGATCAGCGTCGTCTTTGTCCACAACTCCGAATGGACTGAGATGTACCTCAGGCCAGAGTGCTAAAAGTGTCAAGATCTAGCACAAAACAGCGCCAGTGATCCTGCTGCTGCTTGCGGATATTCTTCACAAGCACGGAGTTGCGGTCGGTTGCCGATTTGTTGTTTGCTGGATACGGGGGCTGCCGCTGTACGTCACGTACCAACGGCGCACGAACTTCGGGTTTCGTGATCTCGAGCAGGGCGTCAAGGTGCGGGTAACCTGGACAGACGGCTTGGACTGCGGCCGGTAGTTTTCGCTTGTTGGGGCGGTAGTCGTCGGGCGACTGGCACGCATGAGCTTCACAAATTGGGGGAGTCTAATGTTGGTACGACGTACAAACTCCGACAACACGCTCTGGAGCGCTTTGTTCAGATGGCGACCCATGGATTGATGTTGGTGATACCCGCGGGAGGTAAAGCCCCACCTGATCGAGAGAAGTGTTGATGTTTCTGAGTCGAATGCGTTCCCAAAGGCCAGTACGTGTTTCCGCGTTTAGAGCAAGGTGACGTATGTCCGACGGATGTGGCGCTAGGCGTCGGTGAACCGGAGGTGTGGTAGCTCGGCAGCCCCAACGGAGTCGCGGGTGGTGCGCCGTAAGCCCACACTGTCCTCTAGTATTAGCGAGTGACAACTGATTCACTGCCGTATGCCCGCGCTAGTCACTTCGTTCAGGAGACGAGCCCGACACGGTGGACGAAACGGTTGAGCCGGTGTCGACCAGGGACGCATAGTGGTAACGAGTGCCGTGGGGCGACGCAAGTACAGGCGGAACGCCATGGGGCGGTTCCGCTACCGCGCAAGGACCATGTGGTGCATTGGTATTGGCCTTTATGAGGGGCAGGCAGTAGATGCAGCCCGAGTCCAGGGCAACGCACCGCCCAGTAGGAGAGGACGTGAAGTCGCAAGTTGCGGGTCGAGCGATATGGTATGTTCGTTTGCAGAGCCAAGTACAACTGTATTTACGGTGCATGTGTACCGCAGAGCTGACGAACGGGCAGCGCCGCGGCCACTTCAGGCACGCATGCGATGATTATTTTGACGCCGCTCGGAACAGAAATTGTGATCGATGAACTCCTGGAGATCGCGAGATAGGTGGCCATCCCAACGGTGGGTGCGTCGCTGATGGGCGCACCGATCCTTTCTACCGCCGTAGCACATACCGCCACCGAGGAACCGGAGGCAAAAATCGCGACCGTTGCGGTCGCGTGGAATCAGGCGCTGAATATGCTCGGGCATTATCGGCGTTCGTGAGGCAGGACCACGTCTTGGTTGTGTTGCTGTCTGGCGTGACGAAGCTGCGGAGTGCGACCTGCTTGGTCCAGCCGCCGAAACCGAAGTCATACGCAGGGCGAGGCCGTTGAACGCGGCCTGCCAGTCGGAGCTGTGGTAATCTACTGCGCGCACCGCTTCGCAGAAGCTGCGCCACCAGCGCGGCGAATCCACGAGCAAGTGCGCAAGAGCCCGGTCCAAGAACTGATCCCCATACAGCAGTGTGAGCATGACACGGGCGGGTGTGTTGTTGTCACGCTCGAGGTTGGCTAGCACAAATCGCTTTACGCATGAGAGGAGTCGGCGCGCGTGATCGTGCAACACAGCGTCGCCGAACGATAGGAGGCCGCTGATGGCGGCCAAGGATATTCGGACGAGGAACTCTCGGCAATCGTGGTAGGCAGCGTGGCGTCGGCCCCGAAATCCGCTGAGAAGTTGGATTTGGTGAAACCACGTTGAAGCTGTTCAAGCTCAGATTGTGGTCGAAAGTGCATAACAGTCAGTCCCATCGAGCCGAGACGGCCACTGTAAAGTGCTATCAGCACCGCCGGTGGCGCGTCGAACCAAACGCACTTAAGCTCTCGCATGTGCAAAACGAATGACATTGGAGACATTCACTTACCTGCATCGGAGCTCAGATCCCGGAACAGCGGTGTGGGGCAAGTTGATGTTCCAGAGGTGGATAATATACATCCCTGACACGTGGCCGCGGCAGTTGGAAGCTGGCGCACCGCAGCTCTCCAATTGCTGCCGGTGGCAAGTCGACTGGATTTCCCAGTGGAGGCAAAGTCCACGATGTCAGCGGTTCCGGAGCTCGCGCGTCGGTCGCTCGGAGGGACTCCCTGCCCGCAGGTTCCGGGTGGTTAGACAACGCGTGGGTGACGCCGAGTTGTTGGTAGTGTCTGCAACTAGCGTCGAAGATCGGCGAATAGCACAAATAGTTGGTCTACCTTATCGGAAAGCGACGTGTGCTCCGCCGGCGCATACGGCTTCGTCTGTTAAGCGACCGGCGTAAAGGACCGCGAGAACTCATCCAGGTTGAAGCTGCCGACGGCGCCGGCCGGAGCTGAACAACAGTGGGCACGGCGTCACGATCGGTGCTGGCGTCTAACTCGCCGCAGACCGGGGAGTTAGCTGGTACATTCGCGACCAGCGAAACCGGCGGCGCCACAGAGGTATCGGCCGGCGTGTTAGTCGCGTCGCTGGGTCGTTGACGTACCGCCACTGATGGTGGTGGAATCTCAAGGGCTGCTAGAGACTGGGCAGTCGCGGACGGCACCAGGGGACCACCATCGCTGGAGCGGCTTGGTGGAGCAGACGACGGCTCGGGGCTCCCGCCTTGCGCTTTTTCTTCCGAGCTTCTGCGAGGGCTACCCCTCGGACAGGTCCGACGCGCTTCACCTTCCGTGTGGCAGCCCACAGCGTACGGTCCGCCTTGCGGCCTCGAATGCGGGTGCTGGAGCGCCCTGAAGACAACGCTGCAGGCGGCGAGTGAGCGTGACCACCGTCTACCACGATGCCCTCGGCGGTAGACGAGGAGGCTCTCGGGTAGGCAGGCTTCACGAGGATGCCGGACTAGACTTCGTCGGCGTTGCGCTGTGCCTGGCAGCCCGACGTAGCAGCTGACTGTCGGCCAGACGTGACCCAATCAACCAGCGGTGGCGTCGGCACAAAACGGACCGGAGTTGACTGCTCGCTGGATGTCACTACGGGCAGTGCCTCGATTCGCGTGGCCGCATCCGGTACGATGGTGGCCCGGGTCGGAGAACTGACCGGAGACAGTGAAGGCATTGCCAGGGACGAGAGGAGTAATACTTGAGCTGCTGCGGAAAACTTGCAAAGTGAGTGGTGCTGCGCTGGCCTCGTTGCGGCGCCGCTGAACTCTGTGCCCCGCAAACTAGGGTACAAGCGAATACGACGAGCATAGACACGAGAGTGTTCGGTCGAAAAGTAATACCACGAGAACAAACCTAACTAGCAATGGATGCTGCAGCAGTAAATATTGCTCAGCTTGTAACCTTCGTCCGGATCAATCTGTATGCGTCTATTTACAACGCGCCCTGCAACGATACTGCCACCTTTGCTTCAAATCCCACGGGTTTTGACCGTTTCGCGATACAAGGGTGCAAACCTCGTCCTGTTGGACCATGCGCAAAACGCGGTTCGAAGTCGCTCTTGTGAAAGGTAGATGTTTCGACATGTTTCACAAAATCAAAAATAGCATATACCGTACTTTATAACACACCATAAACTGTACGATCCCCAATCATTTAGGCGTACTCTCGTAGCACCTGAGCACATACGTCTTCTGACCGGGACGCAGTTCATTCTGCGCAGAATCCGTGTCAGACATCCCACCGGCGCCGAAACAGGATAAGTAGATGCCCCAGACACTAGTGCTTCTATTCATACCCGTTGCAGCTGCATTGTACGTGCACTCGACGAGCTAGGTCACTTTAAATAGCATGTTACAATTTTTGGGTCCAATGACTTGTGTCGAGTACAATAGTACACACCATCTTTATAACAAACCACGAACTGTGCCATCACAAATAATTTATGCATACTGAAATCAAGTTAACTGTATGTATCAAGTACATTTGCCAATCATTGAAGTTGATATGTTACAAGAGATATACAAATGGAGTACCGTGAATTTGTAAGAGGGCAAGTTTACTCCCTTCAAATGACTTATCAAATAACTTAGAGTTGTATAGGATAGGTTGCCGAAGTGGCTCGCGAAAGGGTTAAAATGAAGCCTCCCCCATGTAATCATTCAACAAATATCTCCAAGGTTCTTGCCGAAAGTTATCCCTGGGCATCGGAAATGAGTTGTGTTGTGTCGACCGCTACTCATCGGGTGGAGTGTCATCATGACGTCGATCACGAATGCATGCATATGGCTCTGGCGAAAAAAGGAACCCACTCCTCTATGACAGAGTGCACGACAACTCCGGGGCCTTCGTCAACGGAAGGTCGGAAGCTTCATTATTTTGAAGACACTAATTGCCACTTTCAGTTTCACGCACTTTGACGTGGCTGGAGATAATCCTCCCCTCGATATGTGTTTGATTCAAAGGCGAGGTATGCCATGAAAAGGGAAGACTCGCCGTTGGTGCTAATGGACAAGGAGACGTTAGGAAGAGCAAGCTCTGGCTTGGTCAGCGGACAATCCGGACGTCTTGTTTCAAATCGATCGATGTCGAATGCACGACACATGTCAGTGCGCCGGCTGCGCTTGAAAGAGATGCAGGATACACTCATTATCGGTATGTTTCACTGGTAGCTATGGATACGTGAAGGGAACCCCGCCGGCGTGGGCCTGTTAATGAAAATGTGAGCATTCGCACAGCCGTTCCTGCTTCGCCTTCTTGTTTTGACTGTTTGTCCTCCCTAAGTGTTAGGGTAACGTTTGGGATCTCGGGCTCCAACCTTCTCTCTTATCTTGAAGAACGACTTTGTCGGCAGTGCTTTTGTTAGAATGTCTGCAGTCATCTCCGTTGTCGGACAGTAGGCTATCTTCAGTCGACCGAGTTCCACAGGCCTCTTGTGATCAGAAACGATATCTATACGTTCTTGTTGGCTTTGTCATTGTCTGGGTTCTTTACAATACAATACCGATAGCAGCATGCCGTCGCACATGTTTGAACAGGAACTTTATGTGGAAAAACAGATCTCATAATCGATGCCACAGCCACTAACTCTATTTGGCTTCTTTGCTGAGAGCGATGAGTCCGGAATATGCAATTGAAAAATAAACTTATCTTTGCTTGCTACTGCACCATGACACACTGGTCCCAGACATCTTAATCCCATAGCCAGTTACGGATTTGCGTTCTTCAGGTTGACACGCGTAGCTCGCGTATGCGCTCAATTCGTAAGTCGCGTCGCTCGTTTTCCCATCGAGAACTGTAACACTACTGGTTAGTTGTAAACCATGCTTTCTCATTGATGCTGTATTTTTTTAATGCCGACCCGAACTCACAAACACAGAACGAGCTCCGAACCCGCTAGTTCCTATTGTGGGGCAGCCTCTGTGGATATTCGGGCTGACGTGTTGACCACGATTGTTAGGATGGTTGATCCTTGTGCGTAGCCAAGATATATCACTTCCTGTCATGAGTCGTGCATTCGGGATTTGAAACAAGACGTGCGGATTGTCCGCTGACCAAGCCAGAGCTTGCGCGTCTATGCAGTACGAGCAATCCAGCCATCTCTTCGCAAACCACGACACGACGGACGGTACGGAGCGTCTAGTTTGCTGGATCGACCGAAAACAGAGGATGAGGAGTCTGACGAGCAATCTGATAGCACGGCAGTGGTTGCTCCCAGTTTCGGGTCGGACGTCGTGATTAAGCTTGATCCCGGCATGCGGTTGATGTGTACGGCGGTCAGGGAAGACTTTCGGTCGGATGTTCAACGATGCTAAGTCAGTGCTGACACAGAAGACGACGGAAACGTCAACGTCGGGGAGGAGAATGCGATAGGATGGACCGGCCTCACTGGTCACGGACTTCTCTCGCACGCGACCGTACCTCAGTCAAGTTCTTGCAGAAGCGCATGACGCGCGTGGTAGTAAGCAAAATCGCCAAACCTGTCGCTCCCGAGGCTTGTTGTTCGACGTGCGTGGCCTTCGGCAACTGAAGCAGGCAGGAAAAGTATCAATGATCACGTCCCGAGTCCGGTGACAGCACTGAACCAGGCGTTGCGGAAGCGCGCGACAGTGGTATCCATGGACGAGTTTAGGACGAGCAAGGTCTGCTCGTAGTGCCACCAGAGATCGAGTATCGCGTGGACGCGAAGCTCCCAAAGAAGGGGAGCGCAAGGTCATGGTCCTGGAACCGAGCCGAGGTGCAGTTCGCGGACAAGAGATGCTACGGAGTGCCACGGTGCGACCATGCCGATTGCACAACCAGCTATTGGGACCGCGACGTGAACGCGGCAATCGACATGCTAGAGCTTCTCAGCAGTGAGGTATTGGGGCGCGGACACATGAAGCAGTTGGCGGGACCCCGGGGTCCCAGCCGGACCCCGGTACTCGAATCACAAATCGGTATGAAGGATAATGTGTATTAGATTAGCAATGCTGCGAGCTGTTTCCTACGCTACTTTCGTTCTGAGCTGAAGAATTGCAGGGTGGATGGCTGATTTGGTCGGAGGTTGCTTCGCTTTTTACTGGGTCGGCCAGGCTTTCGTTTGGTAGCAGGAGCACTGCTGCCAGTTTTGGTGGCTGCAGGATCAGCTCTCTCTGTTGATGCGTTCATAACGGCTTCACGAACGCCTGGATAGTAGTCGAGAAACTGTTTGGGGGTCGAAAAGTACTTCGCCGAAAGCGATTTTAGTTTCTGTAGTGGAAGCTCTTTTGTGGGGTATCTCGGCAGCTGAACACTAGGTATCGAGGTACCAAATATTGTGCACATTTGCGCCAAACAGTTCCGACAGTATCGCCGTGCGGATTGTTGTACTGCTGCTCGGGTCTATCATAGCGTAAGTGACGGCTTCTGCGTCGAGCGTGTCCACCAACGCACGCGCAGTGCAACTCCATTGTCAATTTCAAACAGATAGTTTGCAGTATATCCAGCAGGAGGAGGCGTAAAATACTTCGAGAGAAGATCACCCCATCCAACGAAAAATGAATGATCTGGTGCGTTGTGGTCGATAAAGGTTGCTTTCACGCTCTTAACTTCATTCACTTTCTCCACTAGTGCCATTGGTGTGTACAAATTGAGCCCACGCGTAGCACCGCGGCACCATGCAATGACGCGATCTGCTATGTTATGAGAGTGTCCAGGTAGTAAAAAGCACAAAACTACCTTTTTGGAGGGGAATACCACCGACAGCATGGCAAAAAACATCATCACCACCTTAGATTTGTTTTGCCCGACACAATTGTCTAGCAAGCTGAAGCTGATTTCAGCTGGTTGAACGCCTCGGCACGCATCAATCTGAATCGTCTTCAGATGATAGAGAAGGCGAAGACTGCACAGTGCGTCAGCATTTTTTCCTTGTCCACGCTCGTCGTAAAAGAAAACGTTGTTTATTCCATGTAAAATGTCAGCGACAACGAAATTTTGAATGATCAAATTACTGTGGAAGTAATCTGCTGATGGACGTGAGTGTCCATAGCACGGCATCGAAATCCCCCCGCCGTGGTCCTCGGCTTGGATCTGCACTCGCGCACCCGTTTCTACAGTCGCTAATTGAGTTTCTTTATCGCCACCAGAATTGTCATCACTCAGCAGCTCATCGGTCGTGTCCGGAATAATTTGGCTCGGAATCCTCTGATCAGGAGCATGCAAAGCTGTGTATCCTTTGATGAACGACGATACGAATCGGCGCTGAGCAATAGCTTTATCGAGATGCATTTTTTTCTCTAGCTGAATAGCTTCGTTATCTGCCTCTGACAGTTCAGGATCTTTCAGTAGTGTGTCCAAGCGCACACAGCAGTCACACACATCCTCAGCAGTCCTTGTAAGCCGCACACCAGGGTAGAAGAAACAAACATACTGCAAAAAGCGCGAATAGCTCAAAGTCCTCGCACCAGGGTTTTCACGTTCGACGTCATCTTTGTAATGAACATGAACCGTCTTCCATGTCAGCTTTTGCTCAGTGAAATATTGGCGGGGCCGACGGTGCGCACATGGAAAGCCGTCCTCTAATATCCAGGTAGCACAGTGCTCTTTGAAGCGAGAAGTATCAGCATCTGAAAATGCGTGCGATGGCTTCTGTGCAAGTCGCCGCGTATGAAGAGTTTCAACACCAAGTTTCAAAACCCCTCTCAAGCGGGCGGCACGGCTTCCACCGACAGGAATGATCGCCCGGATCATACGTTCCGAAAGCCCTTGCTGAAGTAGATGCATCACTACCCCTTCCGACTGTTGCCACTCTTTTCCACCTCGAAATGTCTCCCACGAGTCCCAGTCCTGTCGTGTTTTCTTCACCGTATCTTCCCCAAGCAGCAATACAGCATGTTCGTATGCCGAGGCCTATCTGTCGGGTCCGATCTTCCGCTTCCGTTGCGGTTTAGTTCCCTGGGAACCTCCCCCGCGACGCCGCACCATGCTTAGCAGAATCCGCTGTGCAAGGCTGAAGCTCCGATAATAGTGGGCAGTTGCCGACAGCTTGCGAGCAAGCAACCAGAAATAAATAAATAACTCCCGATACCGATGGAAATTGATGGGGGACCCCGGGGTCCCGCCAACTGCTTCACATGAAGCCCTTCAGAAAATCGCAAAACAATATAACGCGGAGACGAGAATATCTTCAGGGTCGAACATGAACCATTTTACCAAGATGCCGTCTCCGATGGTGACCCTGACGCATATCGGGTCGTTGAGTACTTCTGAAAGTATTCGAATGTCTCAAATGAATAGCTATTGGGTGGATGCGAAGGCGAAGGCAACTTAACGAAAGGCGAATACACGGCGAATTACGTCTACGTTTGTTGCTGTGCTGGGCTTGCTGTGCTTATGATCGTCATTCCCGTTGTAGCCTTTGTTTTCGTAGTTAAACAGCGTAGTGCATAATTTATTCGGCGATAACAGTACAAAATGCTGTTGTTGATGGTAACGGGAGGGTTTATCACCATTGGTGCCGCTATTGCGTATGCTGGGCGCCCCACAAAGGCGCCCTGTCGAGTTCATCATGTGTTGGAGTCGTTAGGGTTTACACCTGTTTTGGGTCCTTCATCATGAAATCTATGCGTGTTTACCCGAAGTCTGTCATGAAACATGTGACTGTGACGCTGTTCCGGGTCCTGAAATTCTCGTCATATTCTACTTCATCGGCATTGCCATTTTCTTCATGTGGTACGCGGTCGACTTCCTTAGCCCACCGTCCTCGTTGAAGAAGGTACGGCGTTTCGTGGTACAGTCGACAGTAGTGATGGTTTAGTTCCGTCCGGTATTGTGGAGTTCTGAGTATTGTTCGGTGTTAATTCCGAATTTTAGTGACAATTTAACGACAAATACATGGTAATATACGCAAATTGTGTATATGGATGGTCGTATAAGTAATTTAATGGGTCCATATCCAAAAATAGCTTAGTTCTGAATACAACTTCAATTGACGCGGACAACTGCTGTTGCAGGCTTTCGTCTCAGAGCCTGAGGAAGGTCGACGGTGAGTGAGACGACGGAGAAGTGTAGTGGGGCCCCCACTAGGGGTCCCGATAAAATAATACCCCTACAAATGAATTTGCATTTTAAGATTAAATGATTAATTCTTGGGGCTCAATTCATTAAGAAATTGCAAGTAATTCAAATATGAATTGTAGGATCTGCCGGAGAACCACAACCGACAGTGTCCTCCTTCAGCCCTCAGCCATTCCTTGCTTGTGTACGCCAAAGCCGCCCAAACAGCTCGACATCACTTCCAGATTCACCTCTGAGCTCGCACCCCACCCCACTCAGCCCCCATGGTCCTCACCAGCAGCCAAATATGCACCATGCTCTTCACCCAGGTCGGGGATAACATGTACGCATGCACAACCTGCGCCAAGGCCTACAAGAAAGGAAACGGCTTACAAAAAAGGAAACCAACCTACTCAATCATCTGAGACGCAACCACGCTGACTACGAGCAAGATGCCCAGGAGGCAGCACGCCGCCAAAACCCGCTGAACCTACGTCTCGACAGTCAACGGACTCGTGATCTCTACCGCTGGTTGGAGTGGGTCATCTCGGACCGTGAGTTCGTAGAGCGCCGACTCACCCGCCAGAATCCACCCCCTCTCTACTGTGTCGGAGGACACGTTGTCGAAGTATGTCAAGCTCGTGAGTGAGGCGGTCGAAGGGCAAGTCGCTGACGAGCTTCCAGAGTCGTTTGGACTCATTTTGGACGGTTGGAGTAGCAGTAACCGCCACTATGTAGCCATATTTGCGGTATTTGACAGTACCGTTGGAGCAACCGGTATTACCGGTAGTCGCACCGCGAGTGACTATTTTGACGATTTGAAGTACTCTTCACGCCGCTTTCTACTCCTGGCGTCCTCGCCGGTAGAGTCAGAGGAATACCTCAGTGCGCAGAGTCAGTTTGAACTAATCGCGGACACGCTGTCTCGGTACAACAAGCCTTGGGAGGCCGTCAAGTTCATGGTGGGCGACAACTGCTCGGTCAATCAGTACATCGGCAGCAAGGAGGGCGCTATCCTGCTAATCGGGTGCGCTAGTCATAGGTTTAACCTGGCTGTCAAGGACTTCCTCAAGAGCGAGGACGAGCTGATCGCAAAGATCCGTGCGCTGATGTCGAAGCTACGGACAATCAAGGGCCTAGCAATTTTGCGTCGCGTTTCCCATCTGTCTCCGCTCCTGCGAAATGAGACCAGGTGGTCAAGTACGTACGAAATGGCCGAGAGGTAAGTGACGCTACAGCCGTTTATTATCCAGCTGGGGCATGGCGTGCTCGTCGAACACGGGGTGCAGTCTCTGCTGCTACGCCGAGCTGAACATGAGCGTGTCAAGGCGCTGCCCGAAGACCTTGAGGCATTTGAGGCCGTTACGAAGGAGTTACAGAAGACTACGCTGACCCTTTCCGCTGTGCGACGCCTTTTTGATCAAGTTATTAAGCTCTTTCTGGCGCTGAAGACTCGGCTGGCTGTGAAGGCTCCCATCGTCAACTTTCCTAATTTAGAAATGGGCCTTGTCAAGCTCCAGCGCGGGGAACCTCTAAATCTGGCAGAAAAGGCGGCATGTGCTGGATTTAATGCGCCAAGTCGCGAAAGGTCGCCAGGAAACGCCACCGAGAAGTCGTCTATTGTCAAGGCTGCATTCAAGAGGCGAAAGGTGGCCAAGCGCTCGCACTTCGTGGATGTTAGCTACATCCCGCCGACGTCAAACGAGTGCGAGCGTTTTTTCTCTGCGGCCAAGCTTGTGCTGACGGATCTCCGGAAGAGGATGGCAGCTGGAAATGGTGGTGCTTCTGCAGTACAAATGGACCTGTGGGGTGTGAACACGGTAGACGAGGTACACTCGAGAATGGGAAGAAATAATTGAACGATTAATTCTAGTCCTTCAGCAAAGAAGATTAATCTCAGTATTGCATTCTCGGGACTCCTGAGTGGGGGGAAGCTAATGCCTCGATGGCCTGAAGTATCAATGCCTGTAGGTCGACCTAAATCAAGTGTCTGGAAGCTGTTAGTGAAAAGCGAGTCAAGTGTTTACACTGTTTAAGAGCGTGAAGAAGAGGAAGCCCGTAAGAAAAGGGAACGGCGTCTAGTTGCTTGTGGGAAGCTAAGAAGGACAACAGATACAATATATAGTCCTGGCATCAAACTAGCTACTATAAATTAAGCTGGTGTAGCTATCGCCTACTTAATGACTGAATGTTTTACACTCGTTTCATCTTATAGGGCGCCCGCGACACTAGGCCAATATCTTACGGTAGCTGTCCAGGAGCGGAGCTAAGTCGTCCACCAGCTAAATCTGGCCCTCAACCCATGAGGTATCTCGGGATAGGGAATTCGAGGAGGAAACATGAGGCACCACGGCTCGGGCGGCCGTAGCTGTTCCCTGCCGTCACCCGCATGAAATACGAAGTGAGCCCGCACACGTCGCCCAGCAAAGGTCACAAGGCCCTGTGGTGTATTTGTGTGGCAGGCTCCTCGGCCAAGGCGCTATCAGTAAGCGCCACAGCCCCCACGGTCGCTAACTGCAGTCCTCTCGCCCTACTGTCTAACCGTCCCCGTGCCTGCCTGGCCGTTCAGCTTACCTCGATGCTTTACGCCGTCCGGGCTTCGTTCCCAGCTACGACAACCTTGTCCGGTGCCAATCCCTCTTGTTAGTCTCAACTTAACGCCGTCATGCGCTAAATCTCAACTGAGGGTCGAGCGGCCGAACCGCACGCTCGTTGCCCCCGCTACCGGAGTCCCCCGCTAAACTAAGCCTAACTATAGAGGAAGCACCCTTTCCTAACCTATCGCGCACCCCAATGAGCCACCGCTCGTGGCCTCCTGACCTCACAGCGCGCCACACGGATGTCGCCCCGCCTGCCCTCATACTTCTCCGCTGTCACTCGCGCCGCCTTGTCGCCCCCTTGCGACCTTATACGGTTACCTTGAAGTCCACGGCGACCGTCTGCACTCGGTGGCGCTAGCGAGCTGTCTCGCCCTCGTTACCGACCGCCCTCCACGTCACCATCTGCCCTGACCGTCCTCGCACTAGTCCATCGTCAACTCAATTATCACTGGGGCCACCGTACGTTGTCCTCGTACGTGTCCACCGTGATCCGGACGAGCCCACCAACTACACTGGGTGGCAGGGTCGGCGTTTCGCATTGTTGGCCTACCGATCTTCCGTCGCCGAATCACTGCTTGTCGTCCTCGTCTGAAGGTGCCAGCGCGAGCTTGTGTCGACTCGAGTGAAGACGACAGCGATGATGGCAACGATGACGAACGAGGTGAAAACGAGGAAGAAGAGCATGTTGCTGCAGTCGAAGAGCGCTTGAGCCACGGTATTGCCTTCTCGACTATAGCCTTCATTTCTTGGAAATGCAGCTTTCAAGTTGCAACGCTTTTATTTAACTTTAATGAAATCTGCATCCTGCATCGTGAGCGAACGCCCCATGATTCATTCTGGATGCAGGCAAGCTAGCTACATTTAGTCATATATACGCGTGGGCTGCCTCGACATCGTGCCGATGTCGTATCTCGTTGAAATGTGTGCGGCGGTATACTACATGTACGTGTTTCTCGCGTATGTGCTGGTCTTCTCGACATGTTTAATCATGGCACAGATGCGAAGATCTTATTGAGCAGCAAAGAGAACCGTGGGAGGCCTACTAGTCTGATCGACACAACAAAAACAATCGCTGGACATACTGAGGGTGCGTTCGGTAGCACACAATTTACAATATTTCGCGTCTTTTCTGCACACATTGCGCGTTTGCGATTTAAGGCCAAATCGAGTTTTGTTCGGTCGACCAATATCGAGTTCAAAATTATATTTTCCATATCGCCGAATATTCCCTAGCAAGAAATCTCCGACCTCCGACGGGCTCCGACCCGCACAGAGTCAGTCCTAAGTAGTGTAAATATTGAGTCATGATGTGTAGCGACCAGAGATCATGCTAGAGGGCAGATTAGAGTAAGTTTATGGGCGGCGCCACAGGCTCTGAAACGGCATGTGGGCCGAGAAAACGGCGTAAAACGATTCAGGCTGTTTTTCAGCCTAAAAGAGCCGCAGAGACATGTGAGCGGGCCACGGCATATTGGCAAATGAGGCCGCATCCGAAAAATCGGGGTCCACTATTTTGGAGAGTCTGGCCCTTTTACGATAGCTCTTACGCGTAAATACGCCAGCTAGCGACTGGCTTGCACAACAGACGTAGGTACAACCTCAAAAACACGGTTTTATTGAAATGAGTGGCTTCTGGCTACCGCAGAGGCCTGAGCAGCCTCACTCTTCTTTTCTTTCTCGCAACGGACAAGTCTCCCACACGCCCAATAGTCCAATGCCTTGGGTTGACTGTATATTTGTATATGTGCATGTTTGTGCGATATGCGGCCACCTCTGCCGTTTGTGCGTGGTGTGCTAGCTTGCGTCGAGGTTAACATTGCTGTTCCGCAAGGAGGTTAAGCTTTGTGTTCGATGCTGTACTCAAATTACATGTTCGCGGACTCTGTGACGAGGTTAACTTTGCTGTTCCATCTGGAGGTTAAGCTTAGTGTTCAGTACGGGGTTACCCATGCACTACTCGCATACTAAAGCTTGTAATATACCTGCCGTTGGCTCCTTACTCGAGTGCTGCTTATTGTTCCGTGTCGTTCAGCGAGTTGTCCTCCATAGCCTCGTCCTCGAAGAAGGTCTTGCGGACAAGCAGGCGACGCTCTTCCTCGAAGGCAGCGACAAGCTTCTCGTTTAAGTGAGCCTTTGGCTCCCAAGTGGGCTGCCAGTCGACCAGGTAATACGTAACCCTCTTCTCACGCTTCCAATTGAGCAGCTTCTGGACGTAGTGCACCGGTTCGTCCTTGCGGTCATCGTCAGCGTTCTGCTCCGAGGCTTCATCATCCTCGTAAGCAGAAGGTGCAAGCCACTCACGTACGTATTCAAGGCCGACCCTGCGCTTCTTCCGTTCGGCGAGCGAGGCGGTGATGACGTCGATCGCTTCGGGCAGAAGGCTTGGGAAGGCGACCGTCGTGTTCATGGTAAGTCTCAGGTGACGGATGGCCTCATTACTCACATGAATCTTGTGCATCTTGCTAGCAGCGATGAACAGGGTCTTGAACTTCTTCGCGGAGCTGACGGCGTTCTTCGTAGGCCTGGGCGCGGGCATGGTGGCAGCGTTGTAAGCGGTGGAGTCTCGACAGCAAAGTGACGAGCGGCAGAACAAGCACCACGACAAGTACAGATCGAAATGGATGGCGCGAACGTATCGGAGGTAAATCATGGGTAATTACGCAGCGGATATTAACGCAATGATGTTTGTATTATGCACCGGTGCAGGGTCACCAATGCGACCGGCGGCTTGAAGCTGCTTGTAGTGTTGGGTGCGAGCGTTGAGATGGCCGGCCTTGTGAAGCTTGCGCATGGACTTGAGGACGTTTTGCGATCCGCGGGCTGTGATCTTGTGCTCGCCAAGAAACAACAGGAGTTTCTTCTCTGCGGTAGCACCAAGCTCCAGGACGTCGTCTCGGTACTGCGGTGACTTCTCATCAAGCACGAAGCCATCGGAGAGAAACAGCTTCAAGAAGGCCACGACCAGCTTGGCGTTGGACCTCGTGTGCTTGGTGGCGCCATCGGTTGAGCTCCATATGCGGGGCTCTTGGGCGTACCATGAGAACCAGACATCCTTCAGATTTGTTGCTGCTGCTGCACGGCGTCGCTTTGCTGGTGGTTCAATGCTTGTGTCCTCACCTATTTCGTTTGTGTCTGGTGTCTGCTTCGCCTTGTTGTAGACTTTAGCTTCCATCGTAGACAACCTAGCGTCGAGCTTGTGGTTGATCTGAATTAACTGTTCAATCAAGGCGGCTTGGTGAAGAAACGTTGGGTGTTTGGTGATATCGCTCGTGACTTGGTGTTGTCGGCATGGGGGGTTGTGCTTGTGTAACAGGCCAGGTGCGAAGACCAAGCTAGAAGCTCGTTGATGGTGTGGCCTTTTTCGATGGCACACGCTTCAAGACGCTCGACAGCAAGTCCGCCTGCCTTGAGCTGCT
>JAGDFM010000608.1:0-10959 GCA_019155715.1 Phytophthora pseudosyringae
CGCGCCGTGCAAGTGTCGCGGGACGGGACCACGTAAACAAACGGGGTCGGGCGCTCGTTGCATTGAAGAAAGGTAGAACGCAACACGGACGGGGAAGTTCTTCCTCGCTGTTCGTTCGAGTTCCTTAGAGCTTGTAGCCGTTCTTTACACTGATCCCGGACGTCTAGGGATCTGTCACTGATCCCGGACGACTGGGGGTCTGTCAGTTTGTTTCAGGAATCAAATCCAATCGAATAGAACGATTTTTATCGGGAAAATGTCCAAAGAGGTATGAATTGGCATCTTAAATGCCAAACGTATATGAACTGACCAAGCCTAGCCCGTACCGAGAACCTCGGTATTGGAGCATACACCTTCAAACACATTCAGTCACAAACCAGAGAACAGAGTATATAGGTAACCAACAGAGCACAGTGGACATGGCAGTACCATGTCGTGCAGCGCTTGTCTAGGCTAGGATTCGAGCTGTAGTGCTAGCAATTGTAGCAAGCCCCCCCCCAGCGCGTCAGTGGCAGCAACTCCGTACTACCGCCACCACGACACAGTCTCGTACTCTCGGATAAGGGGATGGCGCTGGAGCAGCTCTTGGTGCACGACTTGGACGCGCCGGGGGCCTCCCCCAACAGTGCGACGTATGTGCAGCAGGTGTTGAGCACATGCGGGATCTCTATGAACTCGCACGCCACGATCTGCACGCTCGCGGGCTTCAAGGACACCGAGCAGCACCTGGCTGTGGTCGGAATGCTGTACTGGTAGCTGCAGCACGTCAAAGGGAGCGGCTTCGCGGTCTCTGTCAGCAACCGACCTTGCGTTGTTTGCACGCTTGTTTGTTGTGGCCTGGTAGAACGCAGCCGCTGCACTTGTAGTTACTTCCTGGTTCTTCCTCCCCACGGCTTCTGATGCGTTTAGTCTGAGGTCGTCCACGCTTCGCCCAAGAACTGGTGGAAGAAGGTACAAGTGCAGTGATTGTTGTTCAGGGTGACATGATGCTGGACTTTCATGACCAAGTTCCCATTGTCTCGGTACACATAGCTGATGTCCGGGGAAGCATGCTGAACACGATAGAACCCGATACCGTTGCTCTGCGTGTCGTATATGTCCATACTCTTTGGTGTCACTGTCATGAGCTTATCCTGCCATTTAACGCAGTTTTTATGCCGGCGATAGACCCGATCCAAAACGCGACTGCACATCGCCTGTAGGAATTGAAGCGGCGGTAGATCCCGGAGATCCATTGCTAGTTGTGAACCGAACTGACTTTCAACGAAAATCGAGAGCCTTCGTGGATACACACACGTCCAGTCACTTTGCCGTGTCGGCATTAAGTTACCATATGGATACCGCACACACGTACTGACACAGCTTTACACCTTTGGCATTTAAGATGCCAATTCATACCTCTTTGGACATTTTCCCGATTTTTATCAGATTCAAATGGCAAAAATTGTTTTCTAACTATTGGACATTACACCAAGTTGAAGTTCATGAAACACTACGAATGTACTTCGAAGTAATCACTACCTACGAACGCATATAAAAGAGGTGCTTACTCGCCACTGCTAGGGAACAGCAGCTCGTCCGGAAGATGCCAAGGTGTTGGCAGCAGGGATATCGCGTCTGCCAGAGCCTCCTGCTTGGCAAGCTCCGTCTCTGTCAGCTCGATGGCTTCGCCTGGGATGCCAGACAAAGTGTCGTCCATGCCGCTCACGGGAAGTTCTCCGCCAGTAGCGGTGCAAACCATGAACTTCTCGAACTGCTGGCGATCTGCATCTAGCTCAAACTGTGCGACAGCTACATTGTGTGCAATGGCAGTTTGCGCTTCAACCTTTCCAGGTCCAAGACGATTTCTGGTAAGCGTGTGAATCCGCTTTGCTACTTTGTGCTGACGTTCAACGCCAGCGCTTGAGGCCGGCGAGACGTACACCTTCATCGGATGAACTCGCTGAGATGACCCCCGCGATCTCGCCGCCACGCCCTCCGATGGACATGTCTCCGGTGGACATGTCGAGACTCTCTCACTGTCCTCGTCTTGATACATGTAGCAAACTGATAATATCTGATCGTATCTAACCGTAAAAAGTGGTATCTGATATTTTTATCAGTTTGATTCGCCAAAATCTGAAAAAGATAGTTCCGTACGGACGTCGCTAGTAAAACACAATGAGGCGTTCTGCGGAGCTGTTCAAAGACTCCAGGGCAAACGATCGCGCGCCTTCAACGAAAATGGAGAGCTCTTCGTCATAACCCCCATCATTGACCCTAAGCGGAAGTGACGTGAAGTCCTCGACAGCAGCAGCAGTTGAGCGAGCGTCACAGGTAGGAACAAGTGCACTCTTCGCAGATTTTCAAATGGCTGTTTGCCTTTTAGGTACATGCTGTTGCTTTGCTGCTCTGGGTCAGTCTGACAGCCTTCAGTTCTATGAACGGCGGCGCCGCATTAAAATCGTACATGTAGTGATGTCGGCTTGTGTGAGGCCGACGCTGTCCAACAATTCCCTTCAAATTGAAGCTTCGAGAAGGCAATTGATCACTCATTCAGATTAACGAGGAGTTGTACCACACAGTGGTGGAGCGCGTGACTAGATTCCAGCCGATGTACTCGCCTCGACGATACCTCATGCTGAGTACGGATGCGTCTGCCATGCCTCGATACAAAACCCACTGCCAGCAGCTCCACGAGCTCCAGCCATCGCCCTGTCGCCACCAGAGTTGAAGAACCTGGAGGCCTTTTGTCCATCGAGGCGAGAAGTCTCCTCTATTAAGCGTGACAGCTCTACTCACCCGCAGTAGAGGACATCACAACCCTGCTCAAGTCTCCGCCGCCGTGAATACTGGACCGTCCACTATAGTACCGAATCATTGCACAGGCAACGCCGGGCTCCCAGCGCTCAGCGGATCCATCGCCACATCCGTCTGTGACACCATTTCACTGGTTTGCAGCGCACCCGGACCCGAAGACCACTGGAGTCTGCAGTGCAGTTTCCATCTGGCCCCGGCCTCCTCTTCCCGTCGTGGAGAGGAATCGGCATGGCGGCGTCGAGTTCGGCTGGACGTCGGTTCTCCGACACTTGCACCGTGTGCCGAAGTGACCTCAATCGGCTTGGATGCACGAAACTTTTGTTCTCACAGGTCGTCGTCACGTCCCATACAAACACTAACATGTCCAGAGTCAGCAAAAGCGTTCGGATCACTAAATATCAATTCCTAGTAGACGCAGT
This sequence comes from Phytophthora pseudosyringae, assembly GCA_019155715.1. Classification (NCBI taxonomy): domain Eukaryota; phylum Oomycota; class Peronosporomycetes; order Peronosporales; family Peronosporaceae; genus Phytophthora; species Phytophthora pseudosyringae. Next base: position 3,219 of record JAGDFM010000608.1, read on the forward strand.
AAAGCTCACGCGTCTGCTGTTAGTGGGCATGCGCGTCCCCAAGCTCCTCATTTCCTCGCTGTGTCCCACATCTCCATGGCGTCCGCAACGTCATCGCTGCGATGGCGAGCAGTGCCGGGCAAAGACGTCGGTCCGCCGACATTCGGCGCCGTAGACGACGAGGACGAGATCCGCAAAAAACGTGACGATAGCCACGCCGAGAGCTGCCGACTGTTGCTGCCGGAAGCCCCGCGGGTGACTCTGGGGTGGAGGAACCTGGCGCTCCGCGTGCCAGTGCGCGTCGCCAGTGGCCGGGCCGCCTCGGAGAAGGTCATTCTGCACGATGCCAATGGAGTGGCCAAGCCCGGCGAGCTGCTGGCTATCCTGGGTCCGTCGGGAGCTGGCAAGAGCTCGCTGCTCGACTGTTTGTCCGGGAGGAACGCGAACGTCGAAGGGGCCATTGCGGTCAATGGGGTGCAAGGGTGGCCCCCAAAGTGGAGGAGGTCGGTGGCCTACGCCATGCAGGACGAGCTCTTCCACTCGACGTTGACGGTGAGGGAGCACTTGGTGTTCCAGGCGCGGCTGCGCCTCGGCGGACACGTGGGCAGGCAGCAGTGCGCGGAGCGAGCCAATGCCGTGATCGAGGAGCTCGGGCTCGCGGGGTGCAGGGACACGCTCATCGGCGGGTGGATGCTGCGCGGCATCTCCGGCGGAGAGAGGAAGCGGTTGGCCTTTGCGTCCGAGATCGTGACCAACCCGGCCGTGCTGTTCGTGGACGAACCGACGTCCGGGCTGGACAGCTGCATGGCGCGGGCGGTGGTGGAGCAGCTCAAGCAGCTCGCGGCGACGCGCACGGTCGTGACAGCGATCCACCAGCCGTCCTCCGACGTGTACGCGCTCTTCGACCGCCTCTATCTGCTCGCGGAGGGCGCGACGGTGTTTGAAGGACCCGCGGGTGCAGCGATCACTTACTTTGCGTCACTTGGACTCCCGTGCCCGCAGTTTAGGAACCCTGCGGACCACTTCATGGAGCAGCTTGTGGTGCTGGAGCGAGCAACCGACAGCGACGGCTTGGCACGCGTCCAGCGACTGAAAGATGCGTGGACCGAGCAACAGCAGAAGCGTCAAGTTCAAGAGCAGCCCACGGCGAAAGCAGACGCCTGGACGAACAAGTTGACGCCCGCAGCACGAGATTTGGTGGACGTCGTGGTCTACGAAGTGGAAGGACGCGACGTGAATGTTCCTGAGGATGCCTACGAGAACGCGCACCTGCCGCTGTGGGGCCAAGTGCAAGTCCTAGCGCATCGGAATGCGCTGCGTCTGGCGCGTGACCCCATGGCCTTGCGACTGCAGGTGCTGCAGACGCTCATCTTCGCGTTCTTGCTGGGGCTCATTTACTTCCAGCTCCAAGCGGACCAGAAGGGCATTCGCAACTTCTCGGGCGCCTTCTTCTACCTCGTGACGGACCAAGTGTACTCGGCCTCGATGCCCGCTATCATCTCTGTTCCCGTGGAGCTTCCGATCGTGTACCGAGAGCTGGACGTGGGTCTGTACCGCATCGGCGCCTGGTTTCTCGCCAAGAACCTGTGCGAGCTCCCGTCGCAGCTCGCGTTGCCGACCCTCAACTTGGTCCCGATCTACGTGCTGATCGTGGGCTTCTCCGGCTTCCTCGTGTTTGTGCAGATGCTGGTCCTGCTCGTGGCCCTCAACAGTTCGTGCGTGGCGTTCGGCTACGCTGTGTCCTGCGTCTGCCGTCGAGTGGACATCGCTCCCATCGTGGGCAACATGGTCATCATGCCGCTCCTGCTGCTTGGCGGCATGTTTGTCGACCCGGAACGAGTGCCTGCCATGTTCCGCTGGCTCGAGCTCGTGACCCCTTTCAAGTACGGCTACTTTGGCTTCATGCGCGCGTTCTGGCGCAACGTGGCGGAGGTGCCGTGCGATCTGAACAACGCCGCAGCAACCGGAACGAACTGCACCCCCATGACAGGACTCGACGTGCTCGAGGACTACAACATCCCGGACCAGTCTGTCTGGGGGGACGTCTGGACTCTCGTAATGCTCAATCTGTTCTTCCGCCTCCTCGGCTTCGTCGCGCTGCACCTGAGCATCCGCCGCAAGTAGAAAATACCAGCACTAACTTACCAGCAAGTAACCTTCTTGGATGAATTGAAACCTAGAGGGGAGTTTACCAACCTGCACAGCTACAAAGTAGTTTACGAGAGCGAGGGCGCGCCGGCCTCAACCTCCACGACGGCCTCGATCTCCACCGCCACGTTGAGCGGCAGGGCGTTGGTGCCCACGGCCGAACGCGCGTGCTTGCCCTTGTCGCCGAAGACGGCGGCCACCGTGTCCGACGCGCCGTTGATCACGCCCGGCTGGGCCGTGAACGTGTCCACGCAGTTCACGAAGCCCGTGAGCTTCACCACGCGCTTGATGTGGTCCAGCTCGCCCAGTTCCTCTGCTCGGCAAGTCAAGCAAAGCCCCAAAGTCAGTCACAACCTTAACCTTGGTCTTCATGGATTCATTCCGTACTCTTGAGCGTGGCCAGCAGAGCCAACGCAACGCGCTGCGCCGCAGCGTACCCCTCCTCCGTGGTCAGGTCCTTGCCCAGTTTGCCAGTGATGAGCTTGCCTGCAGCCGTCACGGGCAGGTGGCCAGCTATTGCCACATTGCCACATTGCCACATTTGGTCAGATCAATGGGAGGCTTGGGGACTTCTTGATGGTGGCAGACGATGTACCGGTGTAGATATAGTCCCCCGTGCGCACGACGTTGACGTAGTTGCCCTTGGGGACGCCCGCGGCGGGCAGTTCGTGGCCCAATTCGGCCAAACGGTCCTCGATCTTGCCCATGTTTGGTTTGGTAGAATATCTTTCAAAGTGCCATCGCAAGTATCAAATCGTGGTGGGGTATGTGGCAACCTGTACATATGTATGCGCAAACATGCTGTGATGATCCACGTAATCACAGCCCCAATGACTCCACTGCTCGAGCAAGAGCCCTTCAGGTCCACGACACTCTTCGTTTGCATTTCACGCCAATGGTAAGAGCACTATCCATTAGTAGAGTGCACTTCAGAGCAAGAAGCAGCGTGTTTGGTCTTTCCGGGACGAGGTTGTGGAGAAATTCGTCCAAAGTGTCGCCTTTTTTAAGTCGTTCAGTCTCGTTCAGCGCCTCCTCGTGATCACTACGACAGCGGATCCACAATTCTCGTGTCTCCAGGTCTCGAAAGTATTCGCTGCTCAAGGAGAACGGGAAATCTCCGTGCACCACTCGCCAAAACAAAGTGCTGGAGCCTATGAAGATCGTCTCTAGTACCGTCCGACGAAGGTCCACAAACACAGCACGCTACCTCGCTCTTCAACACCCTCCAACGCCTTGAGCCTCCTTCCGTTCTTCAGCTTGCAGTTGTGCTGAAATGGACACGAGCTCTAGAACTCGACGTCGGAAGTGCACATCTTTCGGGGGCTTTGACCGCCTCTTGTTCTTCACTCTCCTTGCGGAGCGTCTCTCTGTCGATGCTTCCTTGGTATCGACAGCCACAGGACTTTCGCGCTTTGTCGGGGGGTTAAATACTTCAGTTGGCTCGTCAAGGACTGAGATGCACGGGCTGTCGGGTAGCTGGTTGCTGTCTTCCTTCGGTTCTTTCGTTGAGATCGTCCAAAACGACGCCGGGGTGCTGGGGGCAACTGGTTCTTCATGTTGAGGCGGAAACTCTCCTCGTTTCGGTTGGTTGAGATCGCTAGGGGAGAGAACCGATGAAATCCGGCGAGGCTGAAGCGTGGATTCTCCTCGAACTGTTGAGCAACGAGCACTGCGGATGCGACGTACTCGAGCGCGTGATATAGCGGCAGAGTTCAAAGCTACGGTGCTTGTCGGGCGTTCAACTGCAGCCCCAGTCACAGGTCGGTGATGTGGCCGCTGAGGACGCAATTTGGACGGACTCGGCCCGACGTTCTCAGTGCGAGGCGACGTGGGTCTTCCTGGACGAAGTAGACCAGCAGCAGCAATTGGTCCCGAGAACAAAGAACTCTCAGTCGTTGAAGTGACGGGGGCCTCCCATATCGCGTTCGAGGGGAGGGAATGCTCCTGGACGAGGAACCGCTGCTTGGGCAGTATGAAAGCTGGGCGTTCAGGTCTGTCACCGCGCTTTGCGGATACAATAGCGTTGTGCGTCTGAACGTGCTGAGATTGCATCCACTGGGCGCGCCGCTGTTGTTCCATCTCCTTGACCCGCTTTCGAGTTGCTGCCTTGGACACGCGATGCTGCGTGTACTGCCACGACGCAATGAGCTGCGTCATGACGGCTCGCTTCCGCTCTGCGTCTGAGGTTTCTTGCTGCTGAGTCGTATGGGTCGCGACATCGACCATGAGCTGCTCGATGTACTGTGCAGTGTTCTCGTAGTCTTCGAACGTCCACTGGTTTGTACCTTCATCAATGCCATCTCGAGTCGCAGTGACGTCTTCAGCGGGCATTCTCTTGGGCAAAGCAGTGGAGATGGAGTCTCGACGACGTGTAACTTTGGCGGTAGCGGTGCTCCACTTCTCTTCGTCAAGTGCATTTTGCAAGTCCGTATCGAGGTCGAACATGTCTCCAAACCCCTTTAGCAATCGCTCTTCGACCTCCACCTCGGCCGCTTCGACGCCACTGGCATGCAACTCGTCCAGTTTTGGCTGGTGCACTGCCATCTCGTGAAAAAACGTTGTTAGTGAGTTCACACGTTGCTCAAGCTCCGAGTTTGGAGAAGGTGGGGCGGCCTCTGTGTGCTCGGCGATTTCCTGGACAGCGGGCGACGGCTTTCGACGTCTCTTGCTCTCGAGAAACTTGCTTCGAATTGCGGCTTCCAGCTTCTGGACACGTGCATAGCGTTCGTCTTGACGCGAGCGAAGGATCTAGCGAAATGAATACCAACAACGATGCACATAAGCAACGAGCGAGGTAGATGACAAAATGAAGCTCCCTCCCTACCTTGCTGCGAAGCGATTCTGCAGTTGAAACTGGCTTGGTACTGCTCACTGGAGTTCCGATGATCATATCGGGCGGAGGTTCTGCTGTTTTCTCGAGCTTTCGCATCTTCTGAAGAAGCAAAAGCTCCTGCAACAATCGAGCGCTAGTCACGTCGGAGTCCTTGGAGAACAACACGTTGGGGTCATCTACTTCGCCCCCCTCTACCTCTTGTGACTCGGGGTCGGTTCCTTCTTGCTGTTGCCCTGGGTTCTCGGCATCGCAAGCCACTTCAATGCACACTCCATGAAGTGTAAAAATGAAGAGTTGGTAGATTTCAGTGCGCGGAGTCTCTTTGGTGTCGTTTCCATTGCTCTCGACAGCGGGCGGAGAGTGTGCTGGAGCCTCGAAGATGATGGTTCTAGTCTCGTTGGCTGCAGTCAAGGAAGTGAACCATTGCTGCGGTTGTGTGGCTTCGTCCTTCTTCAAACCATTTTTCCTTGCTGTCGTTAGTCCTGCACGTTTGAGGACGAAGACAAACGTGTGAGCATCGAGTAGCCTGCCATCACCACGCTCTCTCCGGTCGGCTGAGTCGTTATCGCAGACGGTGAAGCTTGATTTTGCGTCACAATTCGTTGATACTGCTGCACCCGCAGAATTGGTGTTTTGAAGCAGCGAGGCTGTCACAGTAACCGCAAAGACCTCGTCAAGCCGCACACAGCGCTCTATTGTGAAGATACGCGAGCTCATACGTTCCATTCGGTGGCAAGTGTTGTTCTTGCTGTCGAATCGAAGAGGGCTTGGGTCTGGAACACTCGTAAACAGAGTTAAAAGTGAGGGAGCTGGTGGCGATGAAGTAGTCTCACTGGATGCTGCTGTTGGTGGGGATCTCTTATTGTCGTTGTCACTTTCGTCTGTCTCGGTGTGAGGTTCCATGCCAGTGCCCAAAGCACGAAAGCAAGCGTACAGCGTTTTAGTTTGACGGCTGATGTTAGAGCCTGGAACCAGCAGTATCGACGGTGTCTTTGGGCTCATACAGAATGCCCAGCAGCCTTGTCCTCGGAGCTCTCCACACAGCGTATTGCCCAGTGTAACTTTGCAGTAGCGACTCTTGTGGTTTCCCATTTTGCTGAGGAGGAGCTTGGAACTTGTAGCAAGCACGACTTCGATGGGACTGTAGACAACAAAAAGGTACTTCACGTGAGCAACTGCAGGGACACGACGAGCACCAACTAATTCAACGGTTAATTACCTACTTTTCATCGGCTGCCAAGACCATAATGGCCATTGGTGCTGAGCAAACTTTGGCCTGGTAGCATCAAGGTAATAAGTAAGATAGAGATAATAATTGTTTTTCCTCCAAACTGCGCACTTTACCTTCAACTCACAGTATAATCCTTGCGGACCGAGCTGGCGAGGAGTCATGATGGCTAAAGGGATGGAATCCCACACGATGCTAGGTAGGGCTGCCTTAGGTAGCAGTTCGAGACTGCTGGAAGCCCTTCCCAAGTCTTTGCCAACCGGTGGGGAGACGTCACGTGCATACGGAGGCAGCGAATGCTGCAACCATCGAGCCATGAGATTCAGAAACTCCAGACATTTGTGCACAGTGCCGTCCTGTTTCATAGAGAGCTGAATCCGTTAGCCACGGGACGCACAATGATGCAATCAAAAGACGCGCGTACCGTGCACGACAGCGCGAGGTCAAGGAGCGAAACCCTGAAGCCTTCCAGACTCAACCCGTCCCGCCCGAGCGCATCAAACTCGCGGTCGAGTTGCCAGTCGTTCTGCGCGAGCTCTTGGACGTCTCGACGCGGCAACTCGGGACAAACCCACTGGATCAAGCGCAACGTGAAAGTGGAGTACTTCTCCGCGTCCAGCTCCAGTCCTGCACAATCCTAGACATAAATACAAGGACAGCCCATTAACTTGTGTTCTCTCTCTCTCACCTACACAAACTCTGTTGAATTCCTCTTCCTTACCCGCTCATCACTCGAAGAACCGCCACCAAAGTGCGCTAAACGCCAGCAAGTTTCGGTAATCACTCGCGAAATCTTGGGGTTGAAAAAAGCGTTCACGACAATCTGCCGATCCGTTTCGTGGTCACCTGTCGGCTTACTACCGTATCTCTTCTGCAGGCTCCGGAAACCTACAGAAGTGCGAAGACTCCGCTCGCCACGGGTGCGTCTTCGCAGGACGAAGGCTGCATAGCAATTCTCCAGCTCTTCGGCGGACACGGAACCCTCCGAGACGTGGCCCGCACTACTCGCCATGGATCATCAGCCGCTCTGACCGCTCAAATACTATTTTGCAGCCCTCCGTTCCTGTACTTTTTTGAAACGGAAATCCTATCTACGCGTTCGCCTAGCTGAGCGTAAAGCTGAGCTTTAGCTTTGATGCCCGAGCTTGCTTCCATCGCTCGTTGTGCAACTGGAACGCTGCGTCGTGTTGTCTTACTGGCCACTTCCTGTAGTTGAAACTCGTACGGTAGACAGTGAGCTACACCGCCCTGAAATGGACAGCTGCGACTGAAATGGACGGCTGAGACTGCCTCGAGCTGGCAGAATCTGGTGGGATCTACGCTCGTGGCCTTCAACTTGAAGGCATCCAACGGCATCAGCTGGCATCGAGCCGGCCAGCTCAGTCGAAGCGAAGCTTGGAAGACCGACACAAGCGTTGAACATTATGGAAGTTTTTTTAAAGTCTGTGCATACCACGCAAGGCGGTCGGGCTACTTGGCAGCGCTCTGGCTGTGCAGCTCCACGACCCAATAAATAGCGAGGGAGGGGGGGGGGGGGGGCGCGAGAAAGGGGG
>JAGDFM010000609.1:0-18794 GCA_019155715.1 Phytophthora pseudosyringae
AGAAAACCGTGCGGTTTGTCCTGGCCAGTGAAATGAAAGTGCAGTGTCCGGATCCAAATGCCCTCCACATACCGAAAATGATATAGGAAGTCAGGCAGTTTAAGTGGGACAACATCTGCCCCCGTTTAATGATAAACTGATCGGAATTGCGTTTTTCTTCGTGCAAATAGGGCAGCATTAAATTAAATTGCTGTCAACTCGCTCGCGTTGTATTTTCTATGGATGTTTTCGATTTAAATCGACCTCGTTGTTATTTAGTTCGAGCAAGTCAATAAGCCAAAACGACAAAACACTTGCAATGCACAATAATACTTTTGCTCTGCACTGTCCATTCCTACATTTGTTTTCAAAACGGCGAAAGATGACAGACGAAAGCTGTTCATGGTTTACGTGAGCGCTCAATCGACACCAAGGTGACCGGCCACCTTCTCCAGCACGCGAAGCGACGGTCGCTCGTCTTCCATTCTGCTCCAGCCGGGGGGGACGACCTCGCCAAAAAAGTTGGAGCTGCTGATCTCATCCACCCTACCACATTCCCAATCCCCAACGTGGTGCCGACGCTCGCAAAACTCAAACTACACAACGTCGACATCTCCCGTGGACGGCGTCTTCAATGCACTACAGTATGGCCTCCAACGTACCGCTCAACAACCGTCCAGTGTTTGGCACTTCGCGTCAACATCGGATCGGTGGTGGGCAATCCGGTTTTGCATCCCGCATTTTCGCGTGCGGCACACCGGCAAACACCGAGGGTCGCGGCGCGGTGTCGTGCATCGCTGCCTGGCTCAGCGGCATTTGATGGATGTGTGTCATGTCGAGATCGACTGACGTCGAGATATCACGCAGGATAGGCGACCAACGGTTGGTCTAACCGTCTCGGACTCAATTGACAAACGATTCGGCAGCTCGCTGTGGACGGAGCTGCTTGGGAATGGACAACCAAAGCGCACGAAACGCTGTCCGTGACGCTGGCGCATCGTGACCACGCGATCTCTTCCTGCGTGGACGTCGAGCCCATGGACACCAACGCTCTGGCGGTGCATCGGACGAGAACCCACTGCTTCCAAAGCATCAGTACCAAGTCGCCGTTCGCGGATGAGTGAAGCGAGGGCAGTTCGAGTTAATTAAATGATTTTCGCGCCGACTGGGTGGTGTCAGTGCTGGCAAGTCTACTGCGTTCTAGGAGGCGATGGCGCCGGGTTATGAGACAGCATATTGCTACGAGGCCCTGGGCCTCTGGGTGTTGGATAAGGTGCCGACGTTTGTTGACTGATGAACGGTTTAACCACCGCCAAGACGCTTGTGGGATGCTAAACGCTGTCCAAAAGCCTCTGCACCATCCCTGGACCAAAGGATCCGCACCAAGGCGACAAAACAATCTCTGGATCATTTCGCAATTCGCGCTCGTGCTCACACGCCCAGTCAATCGAGAGAGAAAAAAAAGCGTTGAGGTGAGATGGTGCCTGGAAATGGATCGCAGCTCTGCACGTACGTCCCCATTGACGCCCAGACGATTTCGATCTCCATCCGCCGCGGCAGCGACAGTCGCTCCTCGTCTATCGTGCTGCCTCGCGAACACCACGTCGCGAGGCACTTGGAACGACTCATGTCCTCATGTCCCCAGCTGCCACCACAGCCTCTGACGCAAGAACCGGCAAGTTACGACGTTGCTCGCGCCTTGTCATCGGTGGTGAAGTTTATTCACGCCACCAACTCGCGCCACGAAGCTCCGGACTCGTCGATCGCCGCTCTCTTCAGCTCACTCCGCCCGCCATCGGACCGCGCCGTTAAGGTCAACGTGGAGACGTACCAGCACGTCCAACAGCCTCCTCCAGCGGTAGGTGAACAGTCTGCAACCCGCATAAGGCGTCGTCCCAGCGGCAATGGCCGCACACGAAGCACCAAGCACTGCAAAGTGCTTGGGTGCGGCAACATCTCGGTGAGTCGAGGCTTGTGCCGCGGTCACGGTGGCGGCCGCCGTTGCCACTACGCCGGGTGCTCCAAGAGCGCTCAGAGCCGTAGCGTCTTTTGCTGGTCGCACGGTGGCGGTCATCGTTGCGAGGTGGAGAGCTGCATGCGCAGCCGCAAGTCCAAACGCTTCTGTGCCGATCACGTGCACTTGGAAAACGCCACTGCGCACCCAACGTCTCGGACAGGAGTCGGCTCGCTCAAGATGATTTTGAACGACGCTGACGAGGACATCGCCCCTACGCTGATGCCTCGCAACGCAAGCCTGCCGAGTCTGCAAGATGCGTTGCGGAATACGCAGCAGGCGTCGATGATGTTCTAAACCCAACGTCGACGAGCTGTAAAGTTAACAGTATTGAAAACTACGAAACGTCCACACACTTCTATCCATATAGCGATAGATTTCTCGGTAAAGAAGCGAGAAGCGCTCGCTCAGTTGTGTATAAAGCTTTTTGCACTCCGGCGGTCTCGATGCAGTTCTTTACTTCCAGAAAACAACGACGTGATGATCACGATAGCTCCGCCGTCATGGAGATCAATCATCCTTGCTCTGGCCATGCGACACGAGGGAGTCGCTTCAGCACTGCCCAGTTAACGCCGCTTGGGTCACGCTCTGCTTGGTGGCAGTGCCGGTGGTCCCTTGTACGCAAGCTGGTTAGATACAACCGCCGCCCGCCTCACCCTTGTCGGCTGTATCTGACTTCAGCTTGGCCCATACAAATCACAATTCAAATCGCTCTTCCTCACAGTTCTCACCTCAGCTTTCATCGTTCTGTCCACTTTGCAGTCCACCTCGTGCTCGCTCTTCGCTTTCTCGTGCTCGGTGTGGAGATGGCGTGTCGAGCTCCGCCAGCTCACAGCTTACCACCTTGAAGTTGAAGGTGTCTGTGTACAGTCTCGTAGCCGATTGACCATTTGTATGAGACAGGCAGCTTTGCATGTCTAACTACCCAGAGGAGGTTTTCACCCTGCGGGGTTTCCTCCTCAATCCCAATCTTTCTCCGTGGGAAACAAGTCTCTTCCTTTTCGGTCTTCCGCTCAAGGTCACTCGCTCCTATCTGCTATCTTCACACTCGGGAACAGACTTGGGCTGGACACTCGACGTACAATTACTGCCAGGATGAGGCGACATCCTCACGCACGTTCTGCTCGTTCACTAAGAGACCGTAAAGCCGACCCTATCCGTGCTCACCCAGCTAACTACAAAACGAGCCATAAAATGGCCTTACGTATAACACCTCACTCAAAAGCATATTTACCACGAGTCATCCTCTCTGTGTCTGACAGCGAACACTGTTGGGGCCACTACGACATCCGTTAGAAAGCGTCGTTCGCCACCGTCACCTGCCCTGACCGCCGAAAGGAAAGAAGACGAGCTGGTGCATGTGCTTCACAGACACCAAGTCTCTAACGTGAAGCATCATCGAGGCTACTAAGACCACCAGAAGGTTGGCGAAGGTTCTGTCTGGGGCGGAAGACTGAGCACTCCACGGATACTGTAGAGCTTGGAGCTTGTTATTGAAATTGTTCTTGACCGGCCACTATATCGTACTGCTTCTGTGAATTCACCCTCCAGTCGTTTCAAGTTCATGCTTCGATTCGGACGAACGAGCTCTAAGCATCGTCAGGGGCACCGTACGTCGTTTTTGAACGACTTTGAAAGCGAAAGACTCCAGGGATATGTATTTTTTATCATAAGCAATGATGCCAACAGGAAATCCGAGCTACTGGGAATACACACCAGCTCAGAGCAAGCTCTTCTCATTTACCTCTCGCACTGCATCGTGCTTGAATCTCTTTCTGCCAACACGATTCTCCATAGACATCGAGGCAGAGTCCGTCCTTTTGCATGGAATTGCAAAACTCAACGGCGATGGGTCCTTCGGTCGAGCGCGGATCTTCTCGCTTGAGTACTGCGCGTAAAAGGCTCGTCGAGCGCCACCCGACACATTACTCGACGAGCAGTGCCACACATTCGACAGGAAAAACAGCACGTCCCCCGCCTTCGCAGCGACGTGCTCACACGCATGACGCTTCAAAGTCTCCGCGCTCTCTTCGTCCGAACCGTCAAGTGCATCCAGCGACACAAACTGCAGAGCGCCATTCAGTTTCGTCACGTCGTCCAACGCACACCACGCGGACACGTACGGGCGGATCGACGCGCGGTGTACGCACATGGCGAGCTGCTCGTCGTCGTCTCGGTGCCAGCGAAACTCGACGTGGCTCCTCGGGGGCTTCACCACGTAGTGCTCATTGAAGAAGAGCACGTCCGTCGTCGTCTCCGCTTCCTCGCGAGCTCTCATCAGCTGACCGGCAACCGTCGGCAGCTTCTCGAACAGCACCGACGCAAAGATCTGCTGGTCGCCAATGTTGACGACGTCCTCGCTCTTGAGCTGCTCGGCTCGAGCTTTCAGGTAGGAACTTGCGCTGACCCGAGCACAGTCCGAGTCGTGCATCTGTACACTTGGTTGTCAGTCAAATGGCTCGATGCGAAGCACTGAATGTACGTTGCAACACGCACCGGACACTGCGCCATGACGTCCAGGACACAGCCCTGGGCGGCGAGGCTCTCGGCGGATTCACGGGCGTAGAGAGCATTGCACTCGGCCTGCAGCACGCGCAGTTCCGAGGGCGACAAGAGGCTGGGGACACCGACCCAGCCACGAGTTGCAAAGTCGGCGAGGAGGCGCAACACATCAACGGACGGAGGAGATCGAGAACGCTTGGTGCTCATGGTCGTACTTAGGTGAGCTGCTGGCACAGTCGTCCAATCAGTTAAATTAACTTGTGGTTTGTATGGATCGGATTGAAGTGCGGGTGTAGACTAATCGCACAGCTGCTTCCCCTGCGCCAAATGTTGACTCCGGCATCGCGCTGTCGTGGCTGTTGTCGACGTCGTACCCGCTCACACTGCGCTGCTGGCCACATGATTCCGTTTCTGTATTAGCAAGGACTGTTTTGTGTCTACTGATGAGCGCTCGGTGAATTCATTTCGCTCCCGGTAAAAGTAGCGTCGAAAAGGCTGGGCACGGCCTCATGTGTTGATTAATCCCCATCCAGACCTGCCATTTCTCGGGGAACCGAGCCTTTTCGGGATGAAATGGCACAGCGATGTGGAAAGTGTTCGAATCAAGGGCGATTCACGACCTCATGATAGGTTCATGCAGAGTTCGTGCTCGCCAGTTGCTGCCGCGCCAGGTGGAGCAAAGATTTCTACACGCAGCGCAGCCGCGACGCATGCGAACACGACCGTCTCTAAAGCCGCGGATCCCGGGCAAGACTTTTATAGTATTGAGGGTAATATGGACCCGGCGCTGAAACGTAGATGAATATCCAACGACAAATTCAAATGAGTTCCGATGGGAGAGTTCCGCAAAGTTTGATTCTGGGTACGCGCGCATGTGCATGTACATGCACTGTCCAAAATCATTGAAGTTAATGCAATCGCTGGCCAAGTGCACACCACAGTACAAGCTACTAGATCACAGCTACTCGCCCTCACGCTATGACCGTGTCGGCGGCCTTATACTTTTCGTCTAGCTGCATCTATGTCAGTATTAATCAAATATCATACTCTTTTAAAATATCGCAGCAATACTTATACATGTATTGTGCCTTTCAATACTTTTGTCGTTTGAAAACAATTAATATAAATCGAGGTTCATATCAAGTACAAATCAATAGTTAATATCCCGGTAGCCGCGGAGCGATATCCTGGGCAAATTAGCATTGATTTCAGTTATAACGGCCCCTTTAGCATTATTGAGAAGGCAAATCAAGGCAGGTGTTGCCCGCCGTTTCTGGGCTGGAAATGATTTTAATTCGGTCGGGTTTATTTAAATCGGACCATCTACTTTCTAAAATGTCCGTTTTACATAAATCAGACTCCGATATACGGGCCTCAAATCGGAGAGCAAAATCGTTGAAACCTCAATACTGACCATGAAATAGGGGTTTCAATGTAGCAAATCATTAGAAATATTTTACGCATAAGATTGGACAAAATCTTATGACGGTCATACTCAGCTCAGACACGGCTGAAGATTAGGTGCGCCGTCATCGCCGCAGCCCTTGTACAAGTTCACACCGGATCGTCCCGCAGCATCCCTCGCTCACGCCGGCATCGCTGCAGAAGCAGCTAGGGCTGTCGCTCAAAATATCGGATGCAAATGATTTGGCTCCATGGTTTTAGGAAAACAAATCTAATGATTTAAAAAAGAAACTAATTGTGTAGTACATCGGCGGTGGAAGAGCCAGTAGCGATGCCGGCCCCGGCTCACTGACGAAATGCGGCGAATGCAGAGAAATCTAGGGGCCCAGGTGCTCGTGGGCATCAGACGGCGACTCAGCAACACCGACGACATCTTCGAGCTGCAGTTTCAAACAACATCGGTCCGAATGCTCACTGGCGTCGTGTTGACCTTGCCGTTAGTCTCTAGTCAAAATGGATGGAGACTGCCGCTTCAAAAGCGTAAGCGCCGCCGCCGTGAAAATACTTTTCGTGAACAACCTGCCTCCCCAACCTGCTCGAATCCACGATCGGGTGAGCAAAAATTTACACATCATTCAATGATGCTCGAATCGCGGGTGGAGATTAAAATGAGCGACAAAATTAGCGAAATGCCGCCAGCTGGTGCGCGCTGATTGGCTGGATGTTGCGATTATTCACTGGGCCCTCAACAACGGCTCTACGGGCGTCGCACGTCGCACGTCGACTGCGGCACGTGCCTGAGCTGCAACCACTGCGGCAGGAACCCGGGGAGTACATGTACCTGGCAGCAGCGTGGTCCACACCGTGGAGGTTTCAGCGGCTTCAACCACCCTGCCGCAGGGCTTAGATGAAAAACGCCCGCCTCACTGATTTAGTCCGCAAAAATTAACGTCCAGCCGTTACAAACCCTACCCGCTCTTCAATGATTGCGCGGATCGTTAGACTTGTCGTTTGTAAGGTGCGGCAGTCCAGGAGATAGATGCCAAATGCGCTGAAGCCCCCAGCTCCCCCAACTCAGCAGGGCAAAAGGCTGGCTGGCTTGGGGACGCCAAGGCTGACGGAGCCATCCAGATCCACTTCCACACAAAAGGACGGTCTTTCTCTGCCAAACCAACCGTGCTGTCGCTGCTCCGATGAGCATTTTGATTAACCGCGATTAGGGTTGCAACCCTTTCCCGTGCGCCCTCGTCTCAACCTGCTCCCGCCTCACAAGGTAGGGGGGTCGCCCCTACCTTTCACTCGCCGCGACTATGCTGGGCCAATGGGGGGAGGACCTGCCCTCCGCCCCGCCGTGTTCGCCCTGTTTTCCGGTCATTCCGCAATTCGCGCCGCAGAGCTCAAGCACACCTCAGCCAGACACGCTCCCAGCTACAAAGCATGATGATGATGCACGGAAGCGCGCCGCCCTACAGCCAGGCGCCGCAGCAGACCGAGACGATCTCCATCTCCATCGGCCTGGGCGGTGACCGCGCCTCATCCTTCGTGCTGCCGCGCGAGCACGACCTGGTCAAGCACCTGGAGCGCATCATGCCGGCCGCCGCCGCGCAGCCGCCGCGCCTGTACGCGAGCCGCCAGCCCGAGATCGAGGAGTCCGCCGCCGCGCGCTTCGACGCCGTGCGCGCGCTGTCCTCGCTGCCCTACCAGCAGTCGCCGCCGCGGGCCCCCGTGTCGGCCATGTCCCAGTACATCCACGCCAACTCGCGCTACGAGACGTCCTCGGCCCAGGTGCTGAGCCCCGCCGCGAGCCTCCCGCACTCGCCGCTCTACCACTCGGACAGCTCCAGCAGCGGCGGCGGCGTCCGCGTCTACCACCACACCCAGGAGTATCTGCAGCACGCCGCGGAGCCGCGCGTCACCCGCACGCGCCGTCGGCGCGGCGCCAACGGCGGCAGCAGCGGGAAGCGCTGCCAGGTCCTGGGCTGCGACAAGATCTCGGTGAGCCGTGGCCTGTGCCGTGGCCACGGCGGCGGCCGTCGCTGCCAGCACGCGAGCTGCTCCAAGGGCGCCCAGAGCCGCAGCGACTTCTGCTGGGCCCACGGCGGCGGTCAGCGCTGCGAGGTCAAGGGCTGCATGCGCAGCCGCAAGTCCAAGCGCTTCTGCGTGGCGCACCTTAACTGGGAGAACACGGCGCCGGTGTCCCGTGCGCCGACCCGCCCCCTGTACGAGGCCCTTCCTCGTCAGATGGAGCTGTCGATCCCTGCCATGCCCAAGGTCGCGCTCCCTGTGAGCAGCAGTGTGAGCCCCACTGCTCTCACGGGTTCCCCCCGCCTCCCCAGTCTGCTGCAGGCGCTGCGCAACACGCAGCAGTCGTCCACGACGGTGCAGAGCTAAGTTGCAGTAGCAGTCCATCCAGTAGAAGTAGCTTACCACACACGCCATATCAATATTAAGGCCAATTTTTTACAGAATGCGTCGTCTCGATTAACTCTTGCCAGGTGCAGCGCGTGCCTTCCGCTCTCGTTAATATCACGTGACGGAGGGAACGCCGTCGTGTTTGGCTGCCTGGCTCAGCAGACTTGATGGATGAGTGTGCCGTGCTGCACGCGTCGCTGGTCCTTTTTCGCCTTCGTCCTTCTCCCCCCGCGCCTGGTCCAGGATGGGAGCAATGGCCCCTTTCACAGGAAGCTTGCCACAAGGCTGGCGTGAAATACAGCGTACAGTATTCAGCACACCACGCGTCCGTTGCCCACTGTGGGGGCGAACTACATGTATTAATACAGTACCCGTTCGCGTCTACAGCTTGCAGTGGTAAAGCCAGCGATGAATTGTTGCCGCCCAAGCCTCTCGCGGCGCTCGTATCGGCCCAGGATTCCGGTTGTCCCCAGCCGCACGTCGAGCCACAGAGAGGCGCGAAATCTTTGCCCCGTTCGGATTCCGGCGCCTCCTCGAGCACGAATATGAACCGTTGATCGCCGCCTGCTTGCTGCTACCTCAAAGGCTCGCAGCAATGCGGCCATTCTCCCCTTTGCGGACTGGAACGGAACCAAGTTGAGCGCAGACCATCATGATGGAAGGCGAGCCGGCCACCCCGGGCGTCGCCCGCCTGCCGGACGAGGAGACCGCGTTCGTTGGGCGCAAGGTCGAAGCGCCAAAGCGGCGTCAACGACTGCAGCAGCAGCGTGCCCAGAGGAAACGCGTGGCTGTGCTCACGGTGTCGGCCGTGACCGTGCTCGCTTTCGGAGCCGTGTGCGTCTTCCTGACGGCCCCGTCGGGCACCTCCGAGGAGGTGAAGACGGCGGTGTCACAGGCCATGTCGAGCGACCCCGCAGGCGCCACCGCGGACACCGTGTTCGTCCCGAGCTTTGCTGTGTACGATGAAGATGGAGACGGCAAGGTCACGATTGGTGAGTTCCTTGACCGTCTGGCGATCAACCGCGACGCAGCACTCCAACGCGTGGACGAGTCCAGTCTCAACGAGACCGAGAAAACGCGGGTCACGGACTTGCTCAAGGAAGACTTCGGCACGCACTCGGACTGTGTCGCGCTCAGGGCCCAGCAGGTTCGGGCTTTGCGAGCTTTTCGAGCTCCGAAGTGCTGCGGAAGACTCATGGTTTGTTGTTGTTTGTGTGTATTCTGACCAGCGCGGCGACGAGGTGATGACGCGCGAGAACTTCGATGAGGTGTACAAGGAGCTGACGACGAAGTTCTGTCCGACGAAGGACGACCGCATTCCGGACTCATACCAGGTCAAGGAAATTGCAACGGGTCAGGAAGAGCTGGCGCCGATTGAGGTGGACCCGGCGTTTGACGGTTCTTCTTCGTCCTCGGCAAGTGCGTCCTCTTCTGGGAGTGACGCATCGACGGAAGATGAATCTGCGGCGAGTGAAGGAGCTGCATCCGCTTCAAGCGGCTCGCAGTCTAGCGCTGAAGCTGAATGGAAGCCAGAGCAGCCTGTTGCTCCACCTCGCCCGGTTACCGACAACAACGACGCGAAGACCGAAGACGGCATAAGTGGAAGTGAACCGGGCGACGAGAAGCCATGGAGACCGAGCTTCCCAACCGACCCACCATTTCCGTCGAAAGCTGACACGAACCCAAGCGGGTGGAACCCCAACGAGCCAACGGATCCGCCTGTGCCCTCGAAAGCTACTTCAGCGGCAGGTGAACCCGAGTGGTATCCGACTGTGCCGACCGATCCACCAAGTGTAGTTCCCCCAAGCGATGACAACGCAAAGACTGAGAGCACATCCAAGGACTCTGCCAGCAAACCTAGCGACGGTGTTGGTACTGCTGAGTGGAACCCAGACTTTCCAACTGACCCGCCGAGTCACGCGTACAACGGCTACTCGGAGGCTGTAATGACGCCCACGTACGGCGAATCTACAGCTACCCAGTCGAACCCAGAGGTTGCAGCACAGGAGTCTCCGTTTGGTAAGCAGTCGACCACCGAGAGTGAATACCCAACCGGTGCGTACAACACGTACACTGGTGGAGCTACTGAACCTGGTGAGTACACCTCGTACGCGGGTGCTCAGAAGACCACCACGTACGGCGAGACCACTGCTGAGACGAGCTCTCCTGATAATTGGATGCCTTTGGTCGGAGGTCAAGCTGCTGAGCCGGCCGCTGTCGGTCAAATGCAGAGGACGGAGAAGCCTGAGCAGGACAAGAAGAAGTTGCGTGGCATGCCTGCTATCGTCCCGTAAATGCTCCCTGTGATTTTCATGGCCGGATACAACGAAAATTGCATGCTGCCACTCTCCTTGTACAGGTGTGGAGATTGATCACCTTGGAGACGAGCAGATAATTGGTGGGGTCAGCAACAGCAGTGCGTTGTTCAGCAAGAGGAACGTTATCCAGTCTGGAGTCGACGACGAACGTGGCAGCTACGAAAATGACTTTGGCTCATGACGGTGGCTCGCTCGGTGCATATATTGTTTGCAGTTGTGCTGGAAGGGAATACAATTCTTGCCTTAAATTGACTTTAAGGAGGCATGCTGCTGTCGAGTCTTTTAGCCCCATGCGTTCTGAGGTGTTCGAACTTCCAACACCTTGACTCGGGGTCCGGATATTCCACCATGAAGACCATGAAGCCGACACCGTAATCCGGTAAGCTCGATTACAAAACATTCGGGCACGCGAGTGAAGATGTCTGCTCGTGTACAGCTCAAATCCTAAACAAGTCGCCCTACAGCTGAGACGAAGACTAATACTTGAAAAAGATATTGAAAAAGACGCATCAATAGAAATTCCGTTATCTCCCGAAGATGCAGATTGTGTCGGGATACTTGTGTACCTTGGTCGATGATGACGGGAAAAGCTATGGAGATCGAGGCGCGTTAGCGCTCTTGATCAACTAAGGCGAGCGGGTGAGAGGCAGGGCCAGCGCCGAGCTCTTCAGCGAGCCGTGCATTGCACTCACCAGGGAATTCTCTCCGAGCGAGGCGGTTGGTTATCACTTCATATGGCCATTTTGGCCATGTTCTACTTCTTGCGCGATGATCACTACATTCTCGCCGCAGAGTGCATGCTCTTCAAGTAACTGCACTTGCCCCCAACACACTCACGACAACAAGCCCCCCCCCCCCTCCCCCCTCCGAAATAAACTACTTAAGTCCAAGAAAAAGGGTCAACATTCCCGCGACGTTCAAGGCTTTTGAGTTCGCCAACTACAGCGATGCACTCACCGAGACCAAGCTGAACCCGGCAGTCCCAATGAAGTCTCTGGATCGCAACCACGTTCGCATCAAAGTGCTGAGCGCCGCGGTCAACCCCCTCGACTACAAACTGCACTACTTCGGGTCTCTCGCCATTGCGGTTGGCCCCACGCTGGAGAAGCCGCTTCGCATGGGCTTCGACCTGTCGGGTGTCATCGTTGAAGTCGGCAGTGGAGACGCCCGCGACTTCGAGGTGGGCGACGCTGTCTTCGGCTCAGCGGACATGGCGGGCATGGGCAGCTTTGCAGAGTACGTGGCTCTCGAGGCGGACCACGTCGTCCACAAACCGAGCAACGTCACGGTTAACGAGGCTGCGGGTGTGTCGATCGCGGGCCTCGCCAGCTACCAGGGACTGGCCAACCGGGCCAAGGTGCAAGCTGGACAGCGTGTTTTGATTCTGGGCGGTGGCACTGCTGCCGGACAGTTGGGCATCCAGATCGCAAAGGCTTTTGGAGCTGAAGTGATCACGACTGCCAGTCCTCGCAACACCGACTTGGTCAAGTCTCTCGGTGCTGACTAGGCCATCGACTACACGTCGGATAAGTGGCTCAACGTCCTTAGCGAGCACTCCGTGGACATCATTTACGACTGCGCCGTGGAGCCCGAATCCTGGTCCACCGACGCCCAGAAGGTGTTGAAGCAGAACAGCGGCCAGTTCTTGACCATCGGCATGGTACAAAACCAAACGGAATCGACCATCGGTGCAAAGCTCGTTCAGTATTACTGCCACCCGATTGCCGAGGGCCTGGGGAGGGTCTTCGGAAGCTCATCGAGGCCGACCAGATCAAGACGACCATTGACTCGGTGTATCCGTTTGAGAAGCTGCTGGACGCCATTAAGCGCCAAACGTTGTCCACTAACACGAGTAGGTTTGTGTACTAAGCTCTCGCATGAACACTTTCTTCACCGAACAGTCTGGGTATCGATATTCATACAAATGAATATTCGTATCGATTCGATAGCATTCACACAAATGAATATGAATATGGAGATTCAGATCTCATTCTCCAACGAGTATGAATATTTAACCACCCCAGACCCCATGACTATCAATCCTGATCACCAGGAAGCACAATACGACCATCGGAATCCCGTTTAACACTTCAGCGCTGTACGGGCAGCATACTACGTATCGCGCCAAGTGCGATGGTTCGTCGTCGGCGTCATTTGTGCGCTTGCCTTGCACGTCAAAACCGCCGGGAGAATCTGAAGTTCCGCACGGATGCCAGTCATTGGCCGTTTTTTTCGACTCATGTCCCTTCTATTGGCCAAAAGGGCGTTCTCAGGCAATATCAGAGTGCAACTTGCCCGACGTTGCATGTTGCTCAGGCCAACCGGCAGTGAGAACCGACGCCATCCTCGCCTCCGCTCTCTTTTGAATTGGCCAGGCGGCACGGCAGCGACAGCTTCCGCCCCCGTATCTCCAATCAGCCAGCCTGGGAAAACTCAAAATAGTTTGCAGTGGGTTCTGACCTGACCATCACTCCGCACCTTGCCGTTGCCCTTTTCCTCCGTCACTTTCCAATCCGCCGCGTCGAGCGCAAGCCCCCACCACCTTAAGAGCGCGGAAGGCAGTCGCGTCGTCATGGCGGAAGCGCACCAGGCCATCGGCGTCTTCGACGAGCACAAGCGCGGCGTGGAGCTGCTGTACTCGGACGAGGGCATCCGCGTGTCCTTCACCATCCCGCCGCCGCACGAGATCCGCCGAGGCGTCGTCCGCGAGCTCTACCACCTGCAGCGCGCCGTCCAGCGCGGCGTCTACCCGGCGCCTCCGCTCGTAGCCGTCTTGACGGTTGTAGCCATTTCGGTGGTCGTCGTGTCGTCTCCGACTGAGTCGTGGTGGCGAAGTGGACCCATCTCGGTGGTCGTCTGGCATGTGGGCAACTTCCTCATGCCGTACTGGCACCTGCTGCCCAACTCGGTCTACGTGGCCTACCTGGCGGCGTGGGCGGCGTTCCTGGGCCTGCTGGTGCTCATGGCGGTGCAGAGGCTGTTCCTGCGGCTGCTGCTGAGCTACAGGGGCTGGCTGTACCTCGCGCCGAGGCAGAAGAGCCGCGTGGTCATGGCCTGGGGGGCCCTGTTGAAGGTCTTCGGTGGACACAACCCGCTCACGTACTCGTTCCAGGACGCGCTGCCCAGACTGCCACTGCCGCCGCTCAAGGACACGGTGCAGAGATACCTCAAGTCGGTGCACCCGCTGCTCACGCCCGAAGAGTACGAGGAGGTGGAGCGCATGGCCGACGAGTTCGTGCACAAGGAAGGCCCCAAGTTCCAGTTCTACCTCTACCTCAAGAGCTGGTGGTCGTCCAACTACGTGACGGACTGGTGGGAGAAGTACGTGTACCTCAAGGGCCGCTCGTCGCTCATGATCAACAGCAACTACTACGCGCTGCCCGGAGCCAACCTCGACTTCAGCTTGACAAAGAAGCCCGTCGCGTTGGCTGCCGCTCTCGTGCACGAGTTGTTGCTGTTCAAGCAGGACCTGGACAGGGAGCACCTCGCCCCACAGCTCATCCGCGGAATCGTCCCGCTATGCATGAGTCAATACCAGCGGATCTTCTCGTGTACGCGCATCCCGGGTCGAGAGACGGATTCCCTCAAGCTGTACCACCACAAGTCCAAGCACATTGCCGTGTTCTGCCACGGACGCGTGTTCAAGATGCCGCTGTTTGAAAAGGGACAGTACGGCAAGTTGCTCACGAAATTCGAGATGCAGCGTCAGTTCGAGTGGATTGAGGCGACAGCTCTAGCTACGGGTGCCTCCACGAAAGCGGAGGAGAACCTTTCTGCGCTGACTGCTGCCGGGCGCATTGAGTGGGCTGCGAACCGCGAGCAATTTTTTTCCAGCGGCATGAACAAGCGGTCGCTGGAGGTCATTGAGTCAGCGGTGTTTGTTGTCGTCCTCCAGAACGACGTGGCTAAGGACTGGACTTCAATGGGCAAAGATCTTATCCACGGCAGTGGAGGCAACCGCTGGTTCGACAAGTCGTTTAATCTCGTGATCTACAAGAACAGCGTTGCAGGCATCAACGCCGAGCACGCTTGGGCTGACGCTCCAGTGATGGCTCACGTATGGGAGCAAGTGTATACAAAGCAGTGTTACACGATCCCGTACAATGATAACGGAGACACCCTGGTGCAGTCGGAGGATGAGCGCGTGTCCAAGTTGCCGCCGTGCAGAATGCTGGAGTGGGACTTCTCGACAGGCCTCGATAGCGCTGTTCTGAAATCGCTTGGGGATGCTGAAAAATCTATTGGTGACTTTGACCTTAAGGTGATATCGCACACAGACTACGGCAAGGGACTGATCAAAAAGTTCCGCGTGAGTCCCGACGCATTTATTCAGATGGCGCTGCAACTCGCATACTACCGCAATTCAGGCACCATTACCCAGACGTACGAGTCGAGTATGACTCGCCTGTACCGCGACGGCCGCACGGAGACAGTTCGACCTGTGACGGACGAGTCCAAGGAATTTGTGCTCGGCATGGTGGACCCTAAGCAGTCCGACGCCGAGAAGTTGAAGCTACTTCAGCGTGCTTGCGATGTCCACCAGGACAGCTACCGGAACGCCATGAGCGGCAAGGGCATCGATCGGCACTTGTTCACCCTTTACTGCGTGTCGGTGGGGTTTGGCACTGAGTCGCCGTTCCTGAACAACGCGCTCAGTCGCCCGTGGCGTCTATCGACAAGTCAGCAGCCCCAGCAGCAGACTGACAACTGGCCTCTCGTCGAGAAGGCTCTGGAGGGAACCCAGTACTCCATCGACGATGCGCGTTGCCCCGGCGGTGGTTTTGGTCCTGTGGCAGAAGACGGCTACGGTGTCAGCTACATGGTCGCGGGTGAGAACATGCTCGGTTTCCACATCTCCAGCAAGAAGTCCTGTCCGGCGACAAGCTCGGACAAGTTCGCTAGTGACATCGAGCAGGCACTCGCCGACCTCAAGGCGTTGTGGCACCCGAAGGAGTAAGTTGCCGTGCTGTGAACACGCGTGGAGTTGTTAGTTTTCAGATTGCATGCCAGCGAATTCAATAGTGACAAAGAAAATGTTCACTTGCGTTTTCATGAAAGTCTCGAGAAACGGAGGTGACACCAAGATGGGAGACGGTAGTATTGTTAATCGTAAGGAGGCTCGAAATGCTCGTCGTTAGTCGTACTGCTTGGAAAGCTGTCCAGGTGCCTCTATTCTGCAGCTCAACTTGCGTCCACCACCTTCTCGAGATGCACGGAGTCGATGGTAGGCTTGACCCGGCCAGCCTCAACCAGCCCCGTGAGGCTCCCGGAGCCGAGAGCTGGTGGGACGTAGCACCAATGGCGGACTCCACCGGCTTCGGGGCCAATCCAGTGATCACGAACTTGCGGCTGTTCGGCTTCAACACCTTCTGAGTGTCCGTGGCCCACGACTCGGCCTCCACACCGTAGTCGTAGATCAAGCCCACGGAGTGCTCCGCAAGACAGTTCGCCACTTCTCCGACGTGTACTCGACGATCTGGTCAGCCCCGAGCGACTTGACCAGTTCGATGTTCCGAGGATGGCCGTCGTGATAACCTCAGCGCTAAGGTCCTTTGCGCTCAGGATAGCAAACAGTCCGATGGAGCTGCTGCCGCCGATAATGAGCACACGTTGTCCCGCTTCCAGCTTTCCAAGGTTGTGTAGAGCCTGGTAGCTAAGGCTTAGTGAGAGCTGCCATTGGCACACCCGCAGCTTCGTGGAACGTCAAGATGCTCGGTTTGTGGGCCAAATACTCGTCGACAGCCGTTTGGAAAACCTCATGAATACCCCGTGATACGTTGATGCCGGTTTTTCACTGTATCTTGTATCCATGTATGTGTACCACACCGAGACTACCATATTTTAGCCAATCACTTCATTCCGAAGCCTTCATGGATTGGTGCAAAAGCTTTCATAGCACCCCACAGCGCTATTCGAGCCACAAGACCAGAACAATGGTACCATGTCGTCACCTTGTCTCTCCAGCGTGTGTGTGTGCCTCCCCTGCTAACCCCCCTTGCCCCGTCCTGCCATGATGAACACTTGAAGCTCTTCTACTCGTTCTTCAAGACGCTGGTCGGCAAGGAGGTGGCCGTGGAGCTCAAGAACGACGTGGCGCTCATGGGCGTGCTCGACTCGGTGGACCAGTATCTCAACATCAAGCTGCTCAACGTGTCGGTCGTGGAGGGCGACAAGTTCCCGCAGCTGGTAACCACACAAACGCTCAAGTGGCCGACAGTCTTAGTAGCTGCAGGTGTCTAACTCGTGGCTGGTGGCTCTATTGCAGATGAACATGAAGAACTGCTTCATCCGCGGGAGCTCCATCCGCTACGTGCAGATCCCCGCGGGAGAGGTGGACACGGAGCTGCTGCAGGACGCGGCGCGTCGCGAGGCCAGCGCCAACAAGCAGAGCTAGAGGAGGACGCAGGAGGTAGTTGGAGTATCATAATTGGACCGGAGGTCTCGTTATCACCTTCTGCATCCGCTACCCAGTCGATGGCTGGGGACATTCGATCGCTGCAGCAGATTCAGAGGAACATCTTGTTGCGCAGGTTGCGCAGGACGGTGTCGATGGCGGGCGTTGGCGTCGGAACGGGTGGATCCTGGCCTTGTAGCTGGTGAGGCTCAGCGTCATTGATGGGGCTAATGCATGTAGCAGTTGAGTCTACAGGTAGACCGATGCTGGTAGCATGGACGCCGGACCAAGCAGCTTTACCTCTGCAAACACACAGCAGCGTGGAGCACCAGAGTTGTGTCAACAGACGCATGCCAGTCTAGCAAAAAGCGCTTTCGGCTTGTGCGAACGAGCTGCAGTGATCCTGGAAAGGCATGCAGCTCGTTTCTTGCGGTGGTGGGTTAGTCGAGCCGGCCTGTCCTCGAACTCAGCAAGCCAGTACTGTTCTGGGCTTACCGACGATGCACAATGGGGTTCAAGAGAGCTGAACCGGAACTTACCACTCGGAATGAAGGTAAAATGTGCCAAGCACAAACAAAGTGCACGTCGAGTACAGGTACAGGTAAACTGGTTCAGAACTGGAAGAGGGTCTAAACCAAATGCAGGACTAACGTTAGTTGCACAACCTGCAATCTGCAACTGAGAGCTTAGGCGCAAGGCTCCACTGTAGAATTCAAGACTGTTTGCAAACGCGGCGAAGTCAATTTTGCCAGGTTTCGAGATTAAGTCGACTAACATGAAGAGCATTTCGACGTGCAAGGGTGGTCGCTGGTTCGCACAATAAACAAGTAGGTTTGCGACGAAACCCGCTCCATTTTACCAGCACAGCTCGCCAGGCAGGTACTTGTCGATGATCGCCTGGTAGTACGGCCACAGCTTCTGCACGTCCGGACGCACGTCGGCCTTCGTGTACAGGTCGAACTTGTTGAACTCGAGCACCCAGTCCAGCAGCTCCTCGTCCTCGTCGCTCATCAGGTGCGTGTACTCCTTCTTGTTGTGCCACGGGTAGCACGAGTGGTAGCGGATCATGGCGAGGCCCTCCTCGGGGATGGTCGTCTTGTTGAACTTGAGCATCTGGTACAGATACTCGTCGTGGCCCCAGGCGAACTTGAGGTTCTTGAAGCCGCAGTGCGGCTCGTACATGCCGTGCTCGGTGTTGTAGCGCGGGTCGGCCATGTCCGGGTTGGTGGCGTTGTACTCCGGGAAGACGACGGAGTCGGGGATCGCGCAGCCCACGACCCACGTGTCTCCGCCGAGCGCCCACTGGTCTCCGTCGGCGGTGCCCTCCTGGCCGTCCTCGGCGTGGCCCCAGAGGTACTGGATCTTGCCCATGTCGTGCAGCAGGCCGACGAGCTGGAACCAGTCCGGGTGGCCGGCGGCGCGGATGCCCTCGGCGGTCTGCAGCATGTGCTCGAGGTTGGGCAGCGACGAGTCCGGGTCGGACGAGTCCACGTAGCCCTTGAGCGCCGCGAAGGTCTCCCACACGGTCATCTTGGTGTTGGTGAAGGAGCCGTACTTGGCCTGCATCTTCTTCTGGAAGGCCACGGTCTGGTTCTTGCGCATGAGCGCGTAGTGGCGCGAGACCATCGCGTGGCGGTCCGAGTCCTTGTAGTTGCGGAACTCCTCCTCGGCCTTGCCGGCGGTGACCTTGCCGGTGGCCTCGAGCGCGGGCTTGTTGTCGACGGCGACGTGGTCTCCCGCCATTGTTGTGGACGGGTGAAGGTTGGTGAAG
>JAGDFM010000061.1:0-11476 GCA_019155715.1 Phytophthora pseudosyringae
CCTTGGCAACATGAGTAGCCGCAGAGACCTTCTTGGACTTGGACCCAGCCTTCGACTTCTTGGTAGATCGCTGAAGAGACTTCGGCGCACCACGCTTCTTGGGCGAAGACTTCTTGGTCGAAGCTGTGACCTGAGAACTTCCCCGTGCCACCGTGGAAGGAGGATCACGACGCGCATCCTCGTAACTCTGCAGTTTTCCACGCGGAGGAGCTTGTCTCAGAGATAGAGTGGGCGATCCCATGCGGGAAGCACTGTCGTCACTATCATTGCCCAGATAACAGAACCCGACGACTGACGGGGCCCCAGGACTTCGTCGTCCCGAACAGCGAAGTCCTCAAGAACAGCTTGAGTGATGCACGAAGCATTCCGAGCAGCCGCTCGTGAGTACCGACGCCGCGGTGAACGTGCTTGCCCAGTCTGCGGAGAACTTGCGTCACTCGTCGACGGTCGAGTCATCGCCACAGGTGGTGAGGGAAGCACCAACAGCGAAGGCCGGAGGACGATCGCTCGACAAGTCGAGGAGCCGCTCGCCGAGTTGGATAGAGCAGAGGCTGGAGTAGCCACGGTCGATGGGTATCTTGACGAGCCTGGAGATGACGAAGCTGGGGCAGAACTGGGCGAAGACCCAGAGTCACCTGAGGGAGTGGCAGGAGCTTTCGACGAGCTCGCCAAGACAACGGACGAGCTCGTCAGCTCAGGATCCGCGGAACCCGAAGGCGTATCGACCGTTCTCTCCGTCGCCGAGGGTTTCCCAAGTGCCTTGGGAAATCGCTCGGCGAGAATCCGACAGAGACGGGCGTTCAAGTCCAATTCCCGTGGATTCAGCCCGGGAACATCAAGACCGGCCGCCGCCACAACCGCTAGGTGGGATTGTGCACCGGGTACGCGCCGGTTTGGCGAATCACAGTCTTCTGGCGGAAAATCACATCCCGCTGCAACTCAAAGGTGCTCTGGGCAGCCTGGAGAGCGTGGTCCCCACCATTACAGAGGACCAGCGCTGCTTCCTGGAGTTCCTGGCAGTAGATGAACGCAACTCCGTGACGCACGTTGTACTCACCCTGTGCACGGGTGAGCCGCTTGCCGAGCAGAGCGATAGAATTCTCTCGGTCCAGGAGGTCGGCCGGCGAGCGAGCGCTCAGGATCGACTGGCGAAGCGAGACATCGTCCGGAAGAGACGACGAAGTCGTCAGGAGAGACAAGAGCTGAGCCATGGTGGCGTCGCGCTCCGTCTGGGTCTTCTCCTGGGCAGCGAACAAGCGACGGATCTCAGCGAGATCGGAGGAATTAACCGCAGCGACCGGTGAAGCTTGGCGAGAGTGATCTCGAGGAGCTTGACTTGGATGGAGTCGACTCGCCGAGCCGAAGAGCAGCTCCAGTGGACTCGGCGAAGACTGGAGGACTGGGGAGTGTGCTTGATCACGCGTCGGTGCCGAGGAGGTACCGGGCGGAGACGCTTGACGGGGAGTGGTCGAACATGATTCGCCCGAACCCGGCGAACCAGCCAAATCGACAACCCGCGGCGATGACATCACGGAGTTGTCTGGCGTCCACGAAGGTGAGCTCGAACCGCTCAGGTCGTCGAAGAACTTGTCGAGATCCGACGGAGACTGCAACGGAGGCGCGTGCGGGAATCGAGGACCGCCAGCCACGATATAAGTCGGGCGGCGAGGAGGACAACGAGGGTTGCTGGGCGAGTAGGAAACGTCGCTGAGCGGCGTCGAAGGCTACACACACGAGAGCATCAACACCGAGCGTTAGTCTCTCTGGGGATCAGGCGGACGAAACGAGTCAGGCGTGGCGTACCGGGGTGTCGTGGCGTGAAGCAGGAGAGCTCGCCGATCTCATGCACTGGGCGACAGCAGCGGACTAATCGGCGGTTGGATTGAGAATGGTCGAGACACTCACCGGCCTGGCTCGTATCACGACCGGGGCTGTTGTGGTGTATGAAAACGCAACTTTGGGCGCCTATCCTAGGCTGCCTAATTGAGGTACTTGGGGTACACTCAGCTCGACTCGGTAAGTTCGACGCAGCTAAGTACGGTTCGACTTGGCGAAAGTGTGACCCAGCGAGGCCTCGACTCAGCGAGGACTCGACTCAGCGAGCAAGGTTATTTGACCCAGCCAGGTTAAATGAGGGCTTAGCGAAGGATCGCTTGGAGATCTGTAATGACTCCATTTCACTAGATATTTGTATAGGATCTTTTAGGAAACCAAAGGGAGGAGTCCGAAGGGACTCCTCGAAGACACAGACACATAACTAACAGAGCAGAATTTTCTAAGTCCAAGACAAGTGTACACTNTCACTAGATATTTGTATAGGATCTTTTAGGAAACCAAAGGGAGGAGTCCGAAGGGACTCCTCGAAGACACAGACACATAACTAACAGAGCAGAATTTTCTAAGTCCAAGACAAGTGTACACTTTTCCAGTAAGTCCCTGCACGGACTGGATTATGCCTGCCGTCGTTCCCCGAGAGGCATAGCTTGTAGGGGAATCGGCCTGGTAGCGCCAAGAGATCAAGGTCGGCCCAGGGAAGGGCACATACCGCTACAGCTACCAGCGAAGACCAAGTCTCGTCGAACTCGACGAGCCGGTGGGCCTCAGCCGAGGACACCATAATTCTCCTAGTCGGGCGCACGCTGCGCTCGGTGACCTGTAAAAGCGCTCACGCGCCGACGTCCATACTTTGGTGTGAGGTCACAGGGTTTGTGGAACGGAGATCGCTAGCTCAGCGAGTCTCCGGAGGNACATACCGCTACAGCTACCAGCGAAGACCAAGTCTCGTCGAACTCGACGAGCCGGTGGGCCTCAGCCGAGGGCACCGTAATTCTCCTAGTCGGGCGCACGCTGCGCTCGGTGACCTGTAAAAGCGCTTACGCGCCGACGTCCATCCTTTGGTCTGAGGTCACAGGGTTTGTGGAACGGAGATCGCTAGCTCAGCGAGTCTCCGGAGGGATTAAGCTTGGTTGCGCGGTACTCGACGGGAGTGAAGCCGCAACTGAACCCGGAAGGGCCGAACCGCGAAGGGATCACACCCAACGCATCGCCCAACATCGCCGACCTGACTCGGCGAATTGTTGTGTTGTTGCGTGGAAGCCGCACTAACGACAATTTCTGTGAATTACAACACCACAACTGGTGCCGCGACCCGGGATTCAGGGTGTGCTTTGTTTTCGTAGGTACCAAACAACCAAGTTCGAGCAACAAGTGAAGAGAAGATGGCCAAGGGATCGACCAGTCTGAGTGATGCAAGCCCGGCGACGGTCGNCGGTACTCGACGGGAGCGAAGCCGCAACTGAACCCGGAAGGGCCGAACCGCGAAGGGATCACACCCTACGCATCGCCCAACATCGCCGACCTGACTCGGCGAATTGTTGTGTTGTTGCGTGGAAGCCACACTAACGACGTCTTCTGTGAATTACAACACCACACTGACACTGGAGGCCTATCTAAGGAGCAGTGACCGCGCGGCGTCAGTCGACGCCGCTTGGACTTCTTCCTGGGCTTCGAGCCGCTGCTCGAAGCTGATGATTCGCAGTCACTTGACGATGCTTCACCCTCTTCTAGGCGCGGGATCTCGACTGCGCCGGTCACGCGCGAGAGCGACTCGTGCTCTGGCGCGTTCGTCTCAGATGGAGGACCTCGCGTTCGACCTTCGTCACGTACTGCGGGAACCCATGCTCGACCGCTGTATTCATCTGCGGGAACCCATGCTCGACCGCTTTCTTTATCTGCGGGAACCCGTGCTCGACCGCGCCGCTTCTATCCTCGCGGCGACTGGACGACGTAACCGAACACGATTCCTCGCGCAGCACGGCGCAAGCCGTGCAGAGAGGGCCATCGCTCACTCTGTGTACCGCCTGCGTCGTGGAGGCACCGTCCACGACTGTAACGTGAGGTCAGTCTCTTGGAGCAACCAAGAGATGGGTGAACACCTCACTGACATCGAAGTCCCTTCAACGCTTCACTGAGCGGGCCAGCCAGTCAATCTGTGGCTGGTTCCGTGCCAGCCACGGAATGCCCAGGAAGCCGTCGAACGTGTACGGCAACGACAACTCGCGCCGCACAACACGGTGTGGCCTTCCGTCGGCTAGCTTGACGACAACTTCGCCCGGCCCCTCGAAGGCAACATCGACAAACACGACGCGCGGAAAAAGTTGTTCGTCGCTCCTGAATCCAGGAGCGCGCGTAGTGGTCGTCGGGCACCGACGACGTAGAGACTGACGACGATCAGTCTCGTGTCGCCGCTGGCAGTGGTGGCATTCAAGTGTGCTCGAAGCACGGGAGTGCTAGAAGGTCGGGCTGCCACCGGGGAACCCGGGCCTCCATTCCAGCCAGTAGGGCGCCCCGCACCTACTGGCCCCGGCCATTTTTTTATGGAGCGGTCGGGCTGACGTCGTCGTGGTTGAGAACTCAACGTGCGCGAGGACAGGAGCTGGCGCGCGGCACAATGCCGCGCGATGCCCCTGCTTCTGACAGCGGAAGCAGACCATCGGACGGCCATTCCGACCTCCGCTACCGTCAGAAGTCGAGCGACGTTGATAACTCGACGACTCGATAGCGTCGATCTCCATGGGCTCGGGAGTCGAGACTCGGGCATCAGCCGCCATGGGCTTGGCGTCTGATGAGGCCACGACATAGTCCTCGCGGAGCGCGGGGGGAAATGCTTCCTCGAGAGATGAAGGTTCTGTCCTGGTGAGGCAGTAACGCGTCATCCCTTCGCGCATACCGAACACGAAGACATGGGTCTGGGAAGCCATGTCGATGGGCTTCGTGATGATGCACGAAGCGAGGTGCCGCGTCTTCTGGACGTAGTCGTGCATCGACATCTTGTCTTGCCTGGGTGCGAAGAACTCGGCTCGTACGCGTAACTCACATTAAGGAGGTTCGAAGGCGAGTCGGAGATCACTCTGGATAGGGTAGCGAACGCATTCTGATCGACGACGAGCTTACCGAGGGCCCATTCTTTTGCTTTCCCGGATAGCCGGGAGAGGAGGAAATTCACCTTCGCCGTCAACGCCTCGATTAACCTCGAGGCGATGGCAATGTCGATCTCTCGGAACGAGCGGTTCAGCGGGAGTCGGTCTTTACTGACGCCTGAGTAGATCGATGTCTCCATCTTGACGGCGTCATTCTTGGAAGTGCGCGAGGGCGTTGTTACTCGCCGCTTCGCATCAGCGAGCTCGCGTTCCATGAACGCTTGGGCAGCTTGGCGCCGTTGTTCCGGAGTCGCTGAGCTCAGCAGCGACGTGACAACAGACTATCCGTACACCACCGCGAGGCGGTGGAGATCTTCCCACTCAACACGCGTGAGGTGGGGAAAAGCTTCATGTCCTCGGGGACCCAGACGACATGACTAGGCTCATCTTGGACTTGGTCGTTGGAAGGACTGCTAAGTGCTACCAGGTGTAACGGGCTAGGTGGTTACCGTCACTAGCTTACATGTAGCGATGAGGAAGCTTGTTGAAAGCTCAGGAAGCTGAGCCAAAAAATTTGGCTGGGGTAGATTTAACTCTGCTTTAGTATTAAGACCGGGCGGAAGCCCTTGGCCTAATGTGAGCCACTCAAATACAGGCCGACTGCTAATCGAAATGGGTCTGGCTCCCCACTTTCGTCCAATCATAGAGCGACACATCAGCACACGCTAGCCGTGTGCTGATCTACCTAGTTATGGTATTGTAAACCTACCTACTTATGTAACTGGAGGGCCCATTACATCTTCTGCACCTTGTTGTAGAAGAAGTAGGTGAATGACCACCTGGAATCCGTCAGAAGAAATCTGCACTGCAATCTAGGCCAATATTTACTTTTTTAACAATGATTCTCGCCACGAAGCGACACAAAAAAAATGATAATTCATCTGAATGAAGGTACTATTAAATAGCACCATCTCCAATTGAGCTGAAACTTTATACACATAAAGACAAAGTCATGGAGAAGTAGGAGGTGAAGTTTCACTAGATAATGTAGGATATGTCGCTCACAATTCAATCGGGGGTCGATGAATCCGCACTTCGCATGGCAAACTATAAGTGCAGTTTTTAACTCTAAATATGAGTCCTAAACAACCATTAAATTTAGACCCCAGCTGCATAAACATTATTTAACAAACGCAAATCACTGCCTCACAGTACAAAGGCGAGATATGGAAAGATTTATGTCATGATTTGACTTCATAAAACTGACGTTGAGACTCAAGCCAAACAGGTTACGACTGTGGGCGGGGTCGGAGTTAGGTGTACGGTTGCGCGGCAGAGGGTGAGAGGGCGTGCGGTTGGGCGGGCCCTCCGCCATGGCAGACGACGGAGAAGACGCGAAGGAGGGCTACTTTGGCATGTCCCCGGACTGGTACGACGACGGTTGCAGGGCCTTTGGCATGAGTTTTGTTTTACAGGCTGGGTAGTATTCATTCTAGAATTTATGACACGTCATGAAATTCCCTCTCAATGCTGGTGTAGTGTATGTATCTAAAACGGGCCCCGTTGTAGATACTTACACGACACCAGCATGCAACGTGCAGTCATCCGAATCACTTACTTGGCATACACCTTTTTTCCGGCCGTGTTGATGTAATACTTACCTCCGCGAGGGCCGACATGGAGGACTCGTTCATCTTTCTTGTCTTGGTCAGAATCCGCATCGACGTAGTCGCTGTCCTCAGCCGAGTCATCGTCTGAAGCGGAGTCTTGGTTAGAACGGCGGGCTGGTGTCTTTGCTGCCTTCTTCGCTGCCGTATGAGGTCGAGGTTTTCCTTTGTCAGGATGTTGATCTTGGTTCGACTTTTTTGCCTTTCCTGCCTGGCGCTTTGCGTTCGCTTTCACCAGAGGTTTCTTCTTTTTCCCGTCTTTAGCGCCAGGTCTGTTGACCGGAATCTTTGTTTTCACAGGGTGTGGGGTCTCTTGGAAGCTTAACACCGCGGTTGAAGCAGGTCGAGCAGCCGCTGCGTGCTTCTTCTTGCTGTGAGAGTGGAATATTTTGCCTGCCAAGCGCGAGAATGGATTTTTGTGCTTTTTCTCCGGAGAAAGAGCAGGTGCGGACGAGTCCTTGGTTGATGACGAATTTTGAGTCATTCTGCGTTCTGGATCTCTTTTCTTTTCTGGCGATGGAGGAGTCCTTGGTTGATGTGGTGCGGGCGATGGTGACCGGAATCTGGGTCGAGGAGGCTGCCTCAGTTCGCGTTTGTCCTTTTCAATATCCCACAGCTTGAGCCGGTCGCCAACATCCAACCGGTTAAACTGCTCGCGCAAGCTCACGTATAGATAGTGGCCGTTGGCAGCGATCATGGCGTCTTGAAAGCCCTCATCCTGGGCATGCTTGGCAATCTGGACCAGTCGGTCGTACTCTCGTCCCGAGATTTTGCGTTGTGGCTTACATTCCGTCTCTGGCCATGGGGGCGCGCTCTTGGCGTTGATCAACATCGCGTCCACCTTCTTGTGCAAAACCTGGTTGCTCGTTGCCAGCATGAGGCGGAGGTTGCTCGGGTGATTGAGGATCTCTCGCAGCTCTTCGCCCATGCGCTGCTCCACCGCCAGGCGCTCATTGAGCCGTAGCATCACCTCCAGTCCGATGTAGTGCGCGGCTTCCAGCTTGTCCTTGTTCGCAGCGTCGGAGCTGTCCCGACAGGCCTGCTGCTTCCCGGGCATGCGCAGGTTGTGCGTGTGCAGCGGCACGTTGGGCAGCGCGTCCATCTCGCCTCGGTCGTACATTTTTGCCAGCGTGGGCTCGCCGTACTCGGTCAGGGCAGCGGAGACCATGGCGATCTCCAGGATCTCGTCCTTGGTGAACTTGTTGCCACCCTCCAGCGGTCCCACGGCGTCCTCGACCCAGCGCAGCAGCTCTGCCTTGCCCATGCTTGTCTTGCGGCCCACCTCTCGGGCGAGCGACATATGGTGGTTCTTGAAGTAGTTGCGGTACTTGCAGAAGCGGTCCAGCTCGCTGCGCCGGAGCGACTGCGCGCGGAGCGTGTTCTCCGGGCTGTGGATGTGCTCCACCGTGAACTCGGCGCGCGCCTCCGCCGAGATCTCGTCATCCGGCTGCTGCTGGTTGTCATGGGGCCTGGACAGATGGGTCTTGCCCCCCGACGGCTGTCGGGGTGACAGGCGCGAGTGCTTGGACCCCATCTGGTGAGCTGCGAGCTTCAGCGGACGGTCACCTGATTTCCTGCTGGAAGCTCGCCATGGATTTTTTTTAATTTTTTTAAGGAAATAAATTGATTGAAACCAATTAATTCTTTAAATATAATTAATTATATTTGTGAATAATGTGTGTCGATTTCAATGAACCAATGAGGTGTTTCCCGAGTGCTTGAAAGGAGTCATGCTTTCAGAGAGTCTAACGTGCAATATGGAGATGAGGTTTTCCACAATCAGTGTGCAACGCCCAGCACACTTTCTACTGTGTAACTCAAACCAACGAAAACTGTAGCAAATTCTTTTTTGTAGCTAATGCGGAGATAGGTATACGTGCTACCGCTTTTTCTTCTTCTTTTACAGCGGAATGCTGTTAGCTAGTGTAATCGCGTTTTCTCTACTCGTTTGAGTCATGTTTGTGCCGCATTTTGCCAGTCTTCTCATAACCTTGCTAATACCAAAAAACTATCGTGCACAATTACCTCGCGACACAAGAAAAACCTGAAGCCAACACCTACGAATTTTCCGCCGTATCCTGTGTAACGTGTCTAGAGTACCCTGCACGCCGGGCTTGGTCGTAGCTCAGTGCTTGTCCTCGTAGTACACTCGGTAGTCACCTGGTGGCTTCAGGAGACCAACATAGTCCCCTGCGCCGGCGCTTGCCTGTCCTGGCAGCAACCTATTTATTCTCTCTTCCTACTTCAATAACTATGATCACAGCACTCCACTACCTACAGAGTCCCTCCCAGTAGCGCCAACCAAGCCACTCGGAACACACTGGCCCCTTACGTCGCAACTCGCCGACTGGGAAACACACTGCTCACTACACAATTTGCCACGCCGAGAGCAAGCGACGAGAAGTGGCAGCAGGCGACCGTGGAGCGAGCACTGCGGGAAAGCAGGGCTAGCCGAGCGAAGACGAAACAGAGGGCGGAGTGGAGTGTTGCGGGAAAGTGACACGACGCGACGACGGACGAGGCAAACAGTGCGAGTGCTACACGGAGGACTAGACGGTCAGGAGGCGCCCTGACCACTGTCGGTCGCTGGCGCCCACCACCTGTTCGATTCCCTCTTGTCGGGCTCCACGTGCGATATCTTCCAGCAATATCTTTCTGCACTCTGCAGTCGCCCACCCATCGGCAGCTGCCGGACCTCGCACGCCTTCTATCGCTTCTGTCTCCACTTCACTGACTCGTTCGTCTGTTCCACTGCTCGGTTGGCATGGTGTCTCCACACCTATTACACCTGCATGTCAGCCACACTAAAGTTTGTACTAATAACAGGAACTTGGGCTTCTCGACGGTGCCCACAAGATCCAGAAACTCGTTCACGTATCATCGAAACAACCCTGGCATATGTACCAGGTGGGCTTCAGACTCTCCAGCTATCTCCAGGGCGCTTCACACAAGTGGTTCCAGAATAAGTACAATGGTCCTAAGCCCAACGTCACCAGGTCGTCGACGCTATCCACAGCAGTAGTGGCCGTAGCACGGTTGTGGTCCGACGTTTTCACGAGCACGAATTCGTAGATCCCGAAGGAGGTTATGTTATGGGTCAGTCCGTCAGGGCGGCCGTCATATTCATTCAGCTTCTTCAGTACCCACCCAAAGTGTTGAACAGGGAGTGCGCGTGGGTCTCAATGGATAGATCGTAGTTGTCTACAGTGCTGATTGTTCTGAAAACGCAAAACGTCGGCGCTCTGGAAGTCGACGCTGCTGTAGTCCGAAGGCTGTGGCTCCACTTCACGCATGTCGAAGGAGATTTGAGGCCACTCAATGCCCAACGAATTGATCAATCCTGTGTGTCTGTCGAGAATAGCATTCTCTACGACGACTTACGTCGCGGTGGCCTGTCGACTACGTCAAACTTGTTGCAGGCAGCCGTCGTAGCGCACACCTCAAAAATCCAATTAGGAATCACGGTCTACTTGTTGTCATCGTTGACGCTCGGTCACCTGGTGCACAAGTAAGTTCGGCATGAACGGCCTTAGGACCTTTAGGCTTCAGGACCGAATAATGATCCTATCATATCGTGGCGAACAAAGGTCATCCGCCAACTTACTCACCCGGTACTCACTGAGCACACATCGTCATTTAATGTAAACCTTTCACTTCAACTTACGGTACGCATCTCGCTAGTCGTAGCCGTTTCGTCGTCCATGAGCAAAAACTCTTTCATCATTTGTTTTTAAGTTATGTCGGCAAGCAAAGCAACAGTCCTAATTATCGGTCGCACAACGGTTCTTGAGGCGGATGGCGCGGAACTCGTCCTGGATCTCCTCGTTCGTCTTGCCAGACGTTTCTGGCAGCATCGCGAACAGGAACGCGAACGAGATCGCCAGCAGCACCACGAAAGGAACGTACGCCAGGTCGTCCAAAGCACTCGAAATGTACGGGTAGCCCACACCCACGATCAGGTTGGCAGACCAGGCGGTGAGTACGCAGATGGAGGTGACCGTAGCACGGGCGTAGTCGGGGAAGATATCGGCGATGACCACGTACATCAAGGGACCGAGACTCACACCGAACGAGCCGACGTACGTAGCGATGAAAAGGATCGACAGAGCCGACCAGCTGAACGACAGCGACAATGTTACGCCAATAGCGCTGACGAACATGCCGGCCAGCCCACACAGCAGCATTCGGCGGTTGCCGAAGCGAACGGCGAAGAAGCCCGACACCAGCGTCGGCAGCATGTTCACGATGTCAATAATAATAGTGCTTACACGGGCGTTGCTCAGACCAGCCTGGTTGAAGAGGTCCGACGAGTAGTAGAAGACCGTGTTGATACCCGTGATCTTCTGCATGCAAGCAACACCAATGGCAATGATGAACTGGCGGCGAAGAGCGGGGGCAATCAGCTCTGAGAATGGAACACCCTTGCCGCTGCGAAAAACCTCGTTGCCGTTCTCGCTAAAAGTGCTCGACTGCATCTCCATGTCGTGTTTGCTCTTGGACTCGATCCATTCCAGAGCCACGGGCACGTTTTCGGCACCAAAAAGTCGAGTGAGCACAGCCTCGGCCTCAGCGCGACGGCCCTTCAGCAGCAGCCACACGGGCGACTCCACCATGAGGAACGGCGACATGCTCAGGAAAATAGCCGCCAGCACGATCGGGAACGCAGCGATGTAGCGCCAACCGTTCTCAAAATCCATGTAGAAGAACGTCGTTGCGACCAACAAAATACCGACGGTGATACCACTGTGAAGAACAGCGCCGAGCAACGAACGGAGGTGCGGTGGCGATATCTCGTTGATGTAGCCGCCGACGTTGCCCGTCGTGGCGCCCGAAGCGATACCAGCAAGAAGTCGACCGACCGCGAAGACCCACAGGTTCGAGACCACGGCC